>SMDT01000508.1:0-163152 GCA_005392925.1 Aquilaria sinensis | reverse complement strand
GAAGGGAGCCAGACACCTGAAGAATACCACCCCGGTAGAACGCCGGTACCTACCTCGGGAAATCAACGGACCATATCCCTCACGAGGATGACCAAACTAATCTTGGAAACAGATGATGCCCCGAGGTACCAGCCTGACTCCTGGAAAGGCCCCCACTACGAAGATGGACTTCGACTAGGGGACCTCAGAGGCGCAACAGAAGTCACCTAAGAGTCTCTGACACTTCACCCGTATGCCCTGTACGGGCACTCTCACTTGAGCTATGACAAAGTGACACGCCCCAGTCTTGTCATGTCGGGGGCGATTGTTGCAGCTCATGGCTCGAGGAGCCTGCAGGCGGCAGAGGAATCCCACGCCCAGTAGTACAGGCATCATCCAACTAAACACGTGCCACAATCTTAAAGGCTCGTTTCCTCCTTTAAATACGCCAGGCACATGGCCATAAAGGAGCACAGAGACTCAGGCTCTGACTCCGGCTGGAGGGGAACAGGATAGAGAAAGGCTGGAAAACGGAGGACACTCTCTCCTCTCCGCCTAAATACTCTCCCTCCGGGCCGCAGAAAGACACGCCAGGTACACATCTCTTGTACTTATTACGGTGTTTCCCATTGAAAAAAGGCACTGACTTGGGCGTCAGAGGCCCCTCCCTGGAAAAAGATTCCGGGGACCTCCTGACCATTGTCTTCTGAGTGTTCCAGCCTCGCATCCCTGGAGGATCTTTGTTTCGGGCCTTTTACCACACCGTTGGAGCTTCACGTCACCTCCTCGACACGGGACCAAGGAGCTGCTGGCCATCACTTGAGGCGATCCACCCAGGACGCCAATTTTTCCCTAGGACCCCCTGCTGCCTTCATCACCGAACACAGCGGAGATGCCGGTTCCGCACAACCGGACCGCATCATTTGGCGCCCTCTGTGGGAAATAGCTCCCAGGTTGCCGAAGTTGAAGATCGGCGTTCTAAGGGGAAGGGACTTTTGAGGTCTCCGCCCGCGCCAAACATTCAGCGGGCAACCGAATAATAGCAGCAAGGGTGCCTCCGCCCGAGGATAAATGCCCTTTGACTACTATCATAGGCTTCCTGCGCGAATATCCACGCCTTGTCATGGTCGAAATGATGCAGTAGTTAAGCTGAAAAAGGCCACAGCTAAGTGCAAACCAAAGTACCTCCGCAGCGCTACCTCGATGAGGGGAAAAGTCCCGTGTCAAGTCACAAAAGTGTGGGGAGCAAAGATCAACGAGATGAGTCCCCTTCGGGAAGTAGGCCCCTTCGGGATATGGACTGCGGGAAAAGCGGGGTCAGGATGGCCCAGACCTCCTCGAGTTCGGCACCAGAGGAAAAATCGCCATTTCCTTGGCAACAAAGTCAAGACCCATTGCCCCGAAAAGTCGTCTATGACTTGACTAGCAGGCAAAAGGAACCGATTCTACTTCCCTGAACACGCTATCGCTGTTCGAAGTGACCTGCCCCTGCGCGACGTCACAAAAAAAGGTGGAAGCATTCGGAAAAGACTATAAAAATGGTGCATCGAACTCGAAAAGTACTACGTCACGCATGAGCATAAAAGGGCAGTGAACGCCCAGGTATTGGTAGACTACACCGCCGAAATCCCAAAAGGAGGGAAGGCTGGAACCAATAAGGGAGACAGAGCGAAGGTAGATCCAGAATGGAAACTCCTTGCCAGTGGAACCCCAAGCGCAGAACATCAGGACGCTGAGGGCCCGAAGGCAGAGAGGCTATAAGAACAATCAAATTTTGATTATCAGAAGTATTGGGCCACCCGAGTATGGCAAAGCTAGGTATCACGACCTCGCACAAAAGGCTGAAAGATCCTGTCAGGAGAAACCGCGAAACCTAAGGGTCCCAAAAATCCTCATGAAGCGGCAGAAAGTGCAAAGGCGTTCCGGACGATATTTCCTGATTAAGGGAAAACCATGTAGGCAAACGTACGCAACTCCATTATTATTATATATCGGTAAAAAAGGTGCAGGACAATTCGTCCAGTAAGCTCGACGTGAAAATGGCCAAGGACGAGCCACCACCCGAAGACTACCTTCTGAGCGGATAACCTCGGAAAGATTACACCGAGCCGCTCCTGACAGCACCCGAAGATGTGAAGTAGAGGACTACTTCACCGAGTGGGGTAGGGCAGGACTCCTAGCAACCATTGCACAGACAGTTCGTCTGGAAGAACATAATATGCTGATTTGGCATACTAACAATGGTGTTAGCCAAAAATGATTTCCAGTTTATGGACAAAGGATTTCAAGAATCCATCATTAGCATGAGGAAGCACTTCGGCCTACTAGCTCAACTGTCGAGCAATAGACAGGCAAGGTTGCCAAAAGAGCTATAAAAAAGGACTACAAAAGAGGTTGAAGCGAAGAGGGGAAATACCTTTCTCATTTATCTCCAGTACAAAGACGGAAAACCACAAGTGTTTTCCCAAAATCTCTTGGCCGAATGTGGTCGGGAAAGTTTTCCCATCCCTTGACCAAATGAGGTCAGGAAAAGATGGAAAACGACAAGGGTTTTCCCAAGATCCCTTGGCCGAATGTGGTCGGGAAAGATCCTTTGACCAAATGAGGTCGGGAAAAGATGGAAAATGACAAGGGTTTTCCCAAGATCCCTTGGCCGAATGTGGTCGGGAAAGGATGGAAAACCACAAGTGTTTTCCCAAAATCCCTTGGCCGAATGTGGTCGGGAAAAGATGGAAAACCACAAGTGTTTTCAAAATCCCTTGACCGAAGGTGGTTGGGAAAAGATGGAAAACGACAAGGGTTTTCCCAAGATCCCTTGGCCGAATGTGGTCGGGAAAGATCCGTTGACCAAATGAGGTCTGGAAAAGATGGAAAACGACAAGGGTTTTCCCAAGATCCCTTGGCCGAATGTGGTCGGGAAAGGATGGAAAACCACAAGTGTTTTCCCAAAATCCCTTGGCCGAATGTGGTCGGGAAAAGATGGAAAATGACAAGGGTTTTCCCAAGATCCCTTGGCCGAATGTGGTCGGGAAAGATCCCTTGACCAAATGAGGTCGGGAAAAGATGGAAAACGAAAAGGGTTTTCCCAAGATCCCTTGGCCGAATGTGGTCGGGAAAGATCCCTTGACCAAATGAGGTCGGGAAAAGATGGAAAACGACAAGGGTTTTCCCAAGATCCCTTGGCCGAATATGGTCGGGAAAGGATGGAAAACCACAAGTGTTTTCCTAAAATCCCTTGGCCGAATGTGGTCGGGAAAAGATGGAAAAACACAAGTGTTTTCAAAATCCCTTGACCGAAGGTGGTCGGGAAAAGATGGAAAACGACAAGGGTTTTCCCAAGATCCCTTGGCCAAATGTGGTCGGGAAAGATCCCTTGACCAAATGAGGTCGGGAAAAGATAGAAAATGACAAGGGTTTTCCCAAGATCCCTTGGCCGAATGTGGTTGGGAAAGATCCCTTGACCAAATGAGGTCGGGAAAAGATGGAAAACGACAAGGGTTTTCCCAAGATCCCTTGGCCGAATGTGGTCGGGAAAGGATGGAAAACCACAAGTGTTTTCCCAAGATCCCTTGACCAAATGAGGTCGGGAAAAGATGGAAAATGACAAGTGTTTTCAAAATCCCTTGACCGAAGGTGGTCGGGAAAAGACTGAATATGGTCGGAAAAAGATTGAAAACGACAAGTGTCTTCCCAAAATCCCTTGGCTGAACGTGGTCGAGAAAAATCCCTTGACCAAAGGTGGTCGGGAAAAGATGGAAAATAAGGAAACAGCAAGTGTTTTTCCAAAATCCCTTGGCTGAATATGGTCGGGAAAAATCCCTTGACCGAAGGTGATCGGGAAAAGTTTGAAAACGAGGAAGGCTTTTAACCAAAAATGGTCAGGACATAATAGTAAGCGAGAAGTATTTCGCAGTTCCTTGACCGAATGTGGTCGGGATCGTGGAAAAAGATCGCTCGAAATGTTGGCAGAGATTACTCAAAACACTTAGCCAAAATTATGAGAATTCATTAATCGAAATTGTGATACAGGAATATGGTTACAAAGAAAAGAAAAACATGAAGAAAAAGAAGAAGGAAAAAATCCCTAGGATATCTAGAGGGCCCCGGCGTCATGGGAACCTCCAGCTCCGCTATCTTTGACCGACGACTTCGAAAATGAGGCAGGTGACAGGTTGAGGAGCTCTATCTTTGACCAAGCCCACCGAGGACCCTCGGGAATATCCATGGCTGCAAAAAAAGAGAGGTCAAGGTCTGGATACTTCTTGCGAAACTGATGATGGGCTAAGCAGAATCCATCCTGAAAAGCAACCTTCGTTGCCTGGACAGCTTTATCCTTAGCCACGTCTAAGTCATCTGCTTCATTCTGAAGATCCGAGACCTCCTTTTGAAGGGTTGCAACCTCTTTCTCTAGCTCTCTCACCTTCTTCTTGTTCTTTGAGTCCTTCTTCAGTATGTCGACCTCGGTGCGGAGGTTAGCATTGTCCTCCTTCAGCATGTCGACCTCGGCCCGAAGGCTGGCATTATCAGCAAGAGCCATCGCCAAGAGAGCGGTCTCTTCTTCCTTCTCCTTTTTAATGGCTTCATTGGCTGAGGTTAAGCTCACAACCTCCGCACCAAGGACGGACATCTTGTGGGAGAAGTCTTTGATAAGGTCCTCCTGGCCCCTCAAAAACTCGTCCCGAACAGCAGCTACCTTCTCCCTGGCTATTCGGCTTAATTCGATACTGGCCAACGCCGATTCAGCGCGGAAGCGCTTGGCCATCGCCAGCTCATTCTCGGCCCGGACTCTCGCCGAAGACTGCTTTGCCAGCCACACCCGAAGGTACTCGCTGTACCCCAAGAGCTGCAAAAGAAGGGACATTTAGCAAAATTTACAAGGGAAGCCAAAATACGGAGATAAGGAAGTAGGAAGAAAAGTAAAGGGACCAGGAGAGTTACACGGGCAGCGTGCTCGGAAATCTTGGCCACAAGAATACTCTCGGAGGCGCACTCCTCGGCAACGACTTTGGAGGAAGCTTGGGTGAGCATGCCCCTTGCCATCTGGGGAGCCATTTCCCGACAGTCTTTGGAGAACAGATTCATGTCCTCCGTGAAAGACCAGAATGGCTCCCTTGGGATTTTGTCCCTCGGGATGAGAGAGTCCCGAAGAGCCCGTCTTCGGGCGTGATCAGTTACCCAGACTGGGGGCGCCAAATCCTCTGAAAAAATGAAGACGTGAATTAGATAAACACCCTCAGTCATGAAAATCGAAAGTGTCGAAAAAAGGGGAGCAAGAGGCAAACCGGGCGGAACCCCGGCAGTGTCCTCGTCAGAGTCGGGGATCTCTTCCACGACAGCAGGAACCTGTTTCCCTTTATCCCTGCGGCGTTTCTCCAATTCCTCAGCAGTAGAATCACCTGCTAAGCGTTTCTCCAATTCCTCAGCAGTAGAATCACCTGCTAAGGTACTTAAAGGGATCACCGAGGCGGCAGGACTTGGAACGGTGGCAACAGTAAGCGCCCCCGCAGGAACCTCGGCAGAAATTTCAGCCCCGATAGGAGTCTCAGCCGGGATGGAAGTTGCGATGACATGTTCAGTCCCCGCCGCATCCCCTGGGGGTGGAAGAAGGGTGTCCTTCTTCGTCTTCTTCGTCGCCGAAGATGGCCCGCTTCCAGAAGTCTTGCGCCTCTTGGTAGCACCCTTCTTCGTCTGTTCTCCCTTCTCGGTTTGACCAAGAAAGAGGGACTTATAGTAGGCAGCAGATTCGTCACTCATTTCTGAAAAAGAATATCAAGTGTGAGCCTACAAAGACAAAGAATGCTGAAAATTTTGAAAGGAAATTCACTTTCAAAAAACTGGCAAGAGGGAGACATAAGAGGATGCCCGATCTCGGGAGTGAACGAAGAAATGGCAGGACAAGAAGAGGAGGGACTTTGGGACAGAGGAAAATGACTTCGGGAAACCGAAAACCAAAAAACCAAAGGAACTCTGAAGCAGAACTCACCAAAAGCCTTGCCAAAATCTGGATTTCTGGACGCCGTCGTGAAAAATAGCCGGAAATCGCTCCGCCGTAAGAATTGCGCCGAAAAATGGAGAAAAGACAGAGAAAAGGCTCTAGAGCAGATGAGAGCTAAAAATAAAGAGTGAGGCAAAAATGAAGCGAAAGATGTTTATATAGAGCAAGAAGGGGCACAACCGCCGCGCGAAGGCGAAACGACGCCATAATTGCCCCTCGCACGCGAAAAGCCGCGCACTTTCCCAGGCCAGCTCTTGCCACGTGCCACCCATCGCGAGAAACCTGGGCGCGCTTTCTGATATTCTGAAAACCCAGGCGCATCACCCAGAACTGACACACCTGGTTTCAAGACGTGACGGTTCGCTGGCCAATGGCAGGAAAAATGAAAAAGTTGGGAGAAATTGGGCACCTCGAGAACGCCAAAAGAACACCAAAAGACAGACAGGTGGCATTTGCCCGAACAAGGCACATCCCTTGGGTGGCAAATGACACACTCCGAAGTTCTGAAAATAGCCCACAAATGAAAGCATCAGCCGAAGTATCCTTTTCGGCTTTCCGAAGGGGGGCATGTGATGACCGAAGTGTGGCCACACTAGTTACCTAAGGACTTCGGGAAAGAAGGGAGCCAGACACCTGAAGAATACCACCTCGGTAGAACGCCGGTACCTACCTCGGGAAATCAACGGACCATCTCCCTCGCGAGGACGACCGAACTAATCTCGGAAACAGGTGATGCCCCGAGGTACCAGCTTGACTCCGGGAAAGGCCCCCACTACGAAGACGGACTTCGACCTAGGGGACCTCAGAGGCGCAGCAGAAGTCATCTAAGAGTCTCTGACACTTCGCCCGTACGCCCTGTACGGGCACTCTCACATGAGCTCTGACAAAGTGACACGCCCCCGTTTTGTCATGTCGGGGGCTATTGTTGCAGCTCATGGCTCGAGGAGCCTGCAGGCGGCCAAGGAATCCCACGCCCAGCAGTACAGGCATCATCCAACCATACACGTGCCACAATCTTAAAGGCTCGTTTCCTCCTTTAAATACGCCAGGCACATGGCCGTAAAGGAGGGCAGAGACTCAGGCTCTGGCTCTGGCTGGAGGGGAACAGGACAGAGAGAGGCTGGAAAATGGAGGACACACTCTCCTCTCCGCCTAAATACTCTCCCTCCGGCCCGCAGAAAGACACGCCACGTACACGTCTCTTGTACTTATTAAGGTGTTTCCTACTGAAAAAAGGCACTGACTTGGGCGTCGGAGGCCCCTCCCCGGAAAAAGATTCCGGGGACCTCCTGACCATTGTCTTCTGAGTGTTCCAGCCTGGCATCCCTGGAGGATCTTTGTTTTGGGCCTTTTACCACGCCGTTGGAGCTTCACGTCACCTCCTCACCACGGGACCAAGGAGCTGATGACCATCACTTGAGGCGATCCACCCAGGACGCCAATTTTTCCCCAGGACCCCCTGCTGCCTTCATCACCGCAACAGTGGAGATGCCGATTCCGCACAACCGGACCGCATCAATACGGTATCAATGTCATCAGCTTAAGTTAGTCTACTCGGTAATCAAGAAACCAAAGATTGGGCTATACGAGAGTAACATATTCCATGTCTGGTGCTTAGTCTTGATATCTTGGATAAAAGGACAATGGCATATATCGGTGATAATCATAAAGGTTTAGTCGAATCATCGACAATCTTGTCACTTGGGTAGCAATGATGTGTTGCTAGACACCGCTCATTGCTTATGATCATAAATGTGATTTATGATCATTGCCAATGTGGTAAGAGCCTATTGGGTTGCACACATAGAGCTATTTGGATCATTAGAGTGCATGGGCTAATAATTTGGGTTTTGGTTTCACAATAATTTCATATTAATAATGGGCCCAACAGTTTAGCCATTATTAAGCCCGAAATTAAAGCCTAATTGGATTAGGGCTTTGAAACCCATTAGGCCTAGAAGTTGAGTCTCACAATAAATACAACTTCTAGTGAGAAATTCGCAGGTCTCCTTGCCCTAGCCTCCCAAAAGGACAGCCGCACTCTTCTCTTGCAATTCCTTGGAGGACACAAGCTAGCACTGCAAGCGCAAGAGAAACGCATCTGCCGAGACGTGGTGGAAGCATGGTGATCCTGAGAGGCTCGTGTGGATGCCATAGAGAGCCTGAACACGTCAGCTGTTCAGGTTTTGTGATTCGACTCTACAGTTGAGTGAGGGATCTCAACTGAAAATTAGGTATGAGAATTTTCGAACACCCGGTTTACCCGTTTCACTTGGTTCCTGGAGGGTTTCGGTTAAATTCCGTTGCGCTATTTGGCTCCCGAAACCCAATACCTTAGGCCAGGGAACTTCCCCTTAACCTTGGCCTCACCACCATGATGAGAATTCTTGGCAATTCCTTTGCCATGTGGTGGTTTCTTCTGCTTGCCTCCTGCCTGACTACTTTCCCCTAGTCCACCAGGAAAATACTTAGACTCATAATCCTCTTGCTCTACTAATAGAGCTTTCTGCACTGCTTCATTGTAATTGCTCCGAAAGGTCTAAGAGCCTTTCTAATGTCTGACCTTAGGCCTCTGACAAATCTTTTGGCCTTTAACTCCTCTAGTCCATGATACTGAGGAGCATACCTCACCAACTGATTGAATTTGTGCTCATACTCTAGGACACTAAGGTTGTCCTGCCTTAAAGCATCAAATTTAGCTTGCTTCATATCCTTGATGGCATCACTGATGTACTATTCCTAGAACAACTGTGTGAACTGTGGCCAGCTCATTTCAATATCTATTCCTGGCCTTCTACCCTTTTGGAAAGCATACCTATCTCTGGTGTTCCTCCACCACATCTCTGCACTGCCTACCAAGTTGTAAGTAGCCAATGACACCTTCTTGGTGGAGCTGAGTGGCATCCTCTCAAACATCTTTTCTATGAAGATTAAGCACTCTTCAGCTTTCTCTAGCCGAGCTCTTCCATCAAACTGTGGAGGTCTTAGGCCTTGGAACCTGTCTAACAATCTGACCTCATCTAGGCCTTCTAGATCCTCTGATCTATGTCTCCTGGATCTGTGAGAGCCCTCTGTATGGTGGTGCTCTCTATGATCTCTATGATCTCTCTGCCTTCTCCTGGATCTTCTCTCATGGCCATCCTCAATCTCATTCCCAGTGGAGCAATGGTCATAGACTGAGGGACTGGTCCTGGATACCTGACCAATCTCAGACCTTAGTCTTCTTCCTCTTGGATTTCTCCTATCCTCATCTTCCACCTCAATGGTCTCATCATTTGTGTCTTTTAAGCTTCCGAAGGAACATATTCAGATATGTCTAGTATCCTCTTCTGGTTGTTGCTATGCATCTTGAACTGGTTCTACTGGAGCTACTTGGACTCCCTGCTGTTGTCCTTGAATCAGCCTCATTAGGTTTTCATTGATTAGAGCTAAGTTCCCCTGAAGCTCTAACCAAACTTGAGGCACTTCAGGGTTTGGTACCCCCTATTGCCCTTGATTCTTTCTGTTCTATTCATTTCTTTGTTGCCCAGAATCAGTAGGAGGCCTTCGGGGTGGTTCCCCTCTCCTTGTGGCAACCATGTTTACTTCCTGCATTGATGATCCATCATAGAGCAAATATAAAGATCATAGGTATTTCAATGGTACTTGACACTAGCAACTAACCAAACTGAGTTCATATATGTAGATGCATGCAATGCAACTATATGCTATGTACATGTATAAACCATGCTCTGATACCAACTTCTGTTACCCACTCCGGGGTAGTCTAGTTATGGTACCAAAACTGTGCATGTAAACTCCCAGGTTTGGTGTGTCCTATAGATTATCAGAACAACACCCCTAGTGTACAAACTCAAGTGACCCTCTCGAGCACTATGTAAATATATGCATATTGGTCTAACCATAACACACATATTTACATTTATGCACACTATGGCAGCTAAGAAGGAAAACACTAGCATAGGTCTTAGTTTTGGCTTCCACACATTAGGCAATCTTGTTAAGTTCTAGTGGCCAGCTACTGCACCGGTAACTTCCACTAAAAAACTGTATCATTCTAGCCACATATCCCCCTGTTTTATTTGCTCCATTATCAAATAAATACTTTGATAAAACCATGGAATTTTTTTTTACATCAATAGCCCACCTATGGACCAAGTTATGGATTTTTTAAGTTGGTTACAAAATTCTGACCAAATAAACAGTAACTCAGCCAACTGTTCAACGTCATATCTTTGGCTACAGGGCTCTAAATCCATAAATTCAAAATCCCAGTTAACCCTCTAGATGTTTCCTAGGTGTGGTTAAAATTTCATACCAAGATTCATTCTACACACGGAGATATTAAACTTTAGGTCCAGAGTCAAAATTCTGTCAACTTTTGGACCATTTGGCCCATACAAATTTTTCAAACCATGCAAACACTTCATTCACAAGGGGAAATCCCTCCAAGGCTACCCCATATATGTCCATTACACTTAGGAATTACATTCCCTTTCTTTTAACAACTTTATGTGGCCAAAACAGAATTTACAAGTAAGCAGCCCATCACTCACACTTAGGCAGCTTTGCACCACATCACTTACATAGCCAAAACATTACTCAAGTGTTCACATGCTTGTATCATTTTACATACACTACATGTACATGCTTACATGCACTACAACATGGTCTTAACTCAGCTAAATACGCACCCTAGGTTACAGGAGGTCCTGAGATACAATGGACTCCAAAAACAGGATGCTGGACAGCTGCTGCACAACACAATAAGTACCACAACTAAAAATACCAAATGTGCTCCTAAAATCACCAAACCTTCCAGATCATAACTAGACATATGGAAGTTCATGCACCTGAAATTTCATATTAAAAATCAAACCAAAAAGGTTAGTTTGAAGGTGATCTTTCTGCTGGACCTGAAATGACAGAATTGAGGGGCGTAAGTTTCATTGAGAAACTTAGTAAGGGTAACACTTGGGTTCTTAAGGTAATGTGATCCTCATTAAAACCTGCATCCAAAGACACTAAAACAAAAAAACCACAATGCATATATACAAGATATACCAATCAAATGCAGTAGCCAGACACAAACAACAAACACATGAAATGTGGCAGCAACATATACCATAGGTTAGTCCATAAATCATGCAATAAACATAAATAAATCACTATGGAAGCCCTCTTCAAGCTAATGCTTGGTCTTAGGAGGATTTTAAAAGTAGTTAGTACTAACTTTGGGCTCTAGAAACCCTCATTTCACTTCCATCTTTGTGCACTTGACAATAGGTCACAAAACCTTCAATAAGTGCACTCCCCTCAATAAGCTTGGTTCATCAAGCTCATGGCTCTCTTCCAAGCTTAGCCATAGCTCCATGGATGTTTGAAAATATAGAAAACAACCCATGAGAGCAAGAGAACCCTTACCTTGATGGATATGCTGAAATTGGAGATTGATCCTAGATCCACTCAAGTCTTAGCACCACATAGCTTCCAATTGCCTCCTTTTGCGTTCAATTTCAATCAATTGCAAGTTTGAAGGTGTGGTGGCTATGGAGGAAGTATGGCTATGTTCTTAGGCTTGGAGAGGACGAAAATGAGAGAAGGATAAGTGATTTGGCCACTTAAATGGCCTTAAATGAGCTTAAGGGCACAAAACACACTTAATAAGCTTAACCTTGCTTTATGTCATTTTCTTTCTCACTAATTATGGTTTCTTTGCCTTAAACTCATTGGTACACATGTGCCCAACATTTTTGACTAATTATCAAGTCTTGGCTGCCTCCCGCATGGTGGGATAACCCCACAATTCCACCCTTAGACTTAAGTCAAAAGCTTGAACACCTTAAGGTTCACACTAGGACATTTAGGTCCTTATTGCCTTTACTGTTTCCTTTGTCCAAACTTGTCTACCATGAGCAATTTGGTCCTCCAATATCACTTTCATACCATTCATATCCTTCCCATAACTCTCCAAGTCTCTTTCTTGAGAGTTTTACAGTTGCGTACCCGAATTTCCATAACCTTACAAAAAAGTCCATAAGTTGCTTGACAAACAAGCAATCCTTAAGGCTTTTCTTGGGGGCCAAGTTACTAGCTTGGAACACTTTTAAGGAGGTGTTGATCATGCCTTTTACCCCCCACACTTCAATCACTATGGTAAGAATTAAACAATATATTGGTTTTTAGCCATTATGACACACTTGTAATTCTCCCATTTTGTGAGGTGGTAACATTGCCAACCCTGCAAAATGCTTAGAAAACTTCCAGTTTTACTGCTATGAACTTTGAACTCTTTCCAAACATATCAAACATGCATGGATAGCCTTCCAACTTCACATACGTGTAGTACACATTGCAAAGACCACAATGCACCATTCAAACCAATCTTATGGTGTCCAAAAACACCACACAAATCCTTAGGAACTCCCTAGTCCAACATGTTCATTACCATCCACCAATTAATGCCATTCACGAAACTACTTGAATTTAATAGGCAACCAAGCTAGGAATGGCATCAAATATGCTTGAATCATAACCCCTTACCTCAATTACATAACAACTAGCAAGAATTAAGAACCAAAATCTTCAAGCTTCAAACGTAAAGCTCCACTAACGTTTCCTATGGTTCGAAGCAAATTCAACTTATAATGGATGAATTCAAGCTCATTCTAACTAGAACCGAGCTCATGGAAGCTTAAGAAACCAAGAACAACTCAAGTAAATCATTTGGGCAAAATGTACCTAAGCTTGACAAGCGTAAAAAAATGTAATCCAAGAGCTACCACACCAAAACTATGCAAGAACAAGCCCTTTCATGCATATATACCTCATGGGGCACCATAAACCACCAAGAATTTATGAAGAAATTGAAGTTTTGCCATGGGATTGAAGAGGAGAAGAAAAGCTATGACTTTCAGAGCTTGAAGATGATGAATAGTACTTGAAAATTGTCCCAAAATGGCTTAAATAACCATTTTCACACTTAAGTTTTTCAACTTCTTTAATTTTGCCAAAAAGATCCCCATGCTCAAATAATGTCATAAAACTCGGCCATTTCATCCAACTATTTAGTTTCTTGTCACTTAGGTGCAAAAGATCAACTTATGAGCTTAAATACCAAACTTATCACCTCGGGGTACAAAATGACCATTTTGTCCCCAGTGACACTTAGGTGCAAAATTAAACTAGGAACCATCTATCCTTTAGATAACTTACTTGATCTTGCTAATTCACTTTTAATCAAGGCATTTATACCAGAGATTTATGAACTTACCTTACACACTAAGCGTTCCACTAGGAGGGCTATAACACACCATACTTGACGACCGAGCTCGCAAATAGTTTCTTGGCCTTGGCCAAGTGCTCCTCCGATTAACCTCAGAAAGAAGACTATTTAGCTCCCCAAGCCCGACAATATCCACCGTATGCCAAAAGCTGTAAAAAGAAGGAATCTGAATGTGGGTCAAAAAGCAACAGGAACTTAAAAATTTTCTCACTAATACAGGGCTAAGGTTTACCTGGGTAGCCTGCTCGGTCATCCTTGCGGTGAGGACCTCCTTATTTGGGCACTCTTTCGTCAGAGTTTGGAATGAGGCATTAGTCATGATGCCTCTCGCCATCTAAGGGACCATCTTCTGACTATCTTCAAAGACTAGATCCATGTCCTCCATGAAGGTCCTGAAGGGCTCCATCGGGACCTTGCCCTTCAGAATTTTTGAGTCCCGAAAAGCCCTATTCCAAACATGCTCAGGCATCCACTGAGCCTGGGCTCACTCATCTGCAAAATCACGCTGATGTTCAGTTATAACGTTATCCTTTAGCCATTGATCTACAAGGCCTAAAATACCAAAAAATCCCAATCCCATAGATGAATGGCTAAGGGACAAACCTAGTTGGAGCTCGGGGCCCTCTTCATCAGAATCACTGATGTCCAAAACCTCAGTCGGGATGTCCTTGCCCTTTCTCCTTCACAGCTCTTGAGCCTCTTTGGCAAAGATCTGCCCTAGTGAAGTCCCCAATGCCTCGATAGCAGCATCAAGACTTAGAGGGGTAGAGTAGATGGCCGGCCCTAAAGGTGGTTCAACGCGAACAAGGGTTTCATCAGGCACCACGGTTCGATCCTTAGGAGAAAGAGGAAATGAGTCCTCCTCACTTTTTCTTCAACCTCGGCACCACAGATGATCCACCGGTCACTTTCTTCCTCTTCATTGCCTTTTTCTTCTATTGTTCTCCCTTTTCAGCTTGACCGAGGAAGAGATTCTTGTAGAACACCACTGACTTGTCCCCCATCTCTGTAAAAAGAAAAACATCAGTGTAAGTACGAAAAAGTCCTAAACAACAAAATGTAAAGGAGCTTACTCTCTTTAAGTGATGAATATGTAAGTTCTCCCTAAAAGACCATGACCAACCAGGACTTCTTCCCGTCCACTACTGGTTTTGGTATGTTCAAGTCAGTAATATGCTCATTAACAACCACGAGTTCCTGAAATACTTCTTCGGTCATGAAGCTCCAGCTAATGGGGAAGGGGTAAAAGGAGCGCGGAGGAACTTCGGGATCCCAATCTTCAACAGCTCGAATACAGGCATCGAACTCTTCAAATTGAGCCTCTAGTTTCAAGGTTAGCGGCTTTTTCGGGTCTACTACATCGATGGCCAAGGTTCCCGAAGCCCACTTCATGGGAATGTCCTTCCACTGCTAATCCACTTTCAGAAAAAAAATACTTTTTCTACCAGCCCTGCCAGCTATCCTTGATGCCAAAGGTAAAAATAAACTTCTTGCTCCCGGATCCCTAAAGGAGAAAAAAGTAAAATCCACCCTTTGGGATAGGGTGAAGTTTGTAATATTGCATGAAAAAGATGAAGTGGGGTTCTATATTGAAAACCCCACACATGCAAAGAAAGGCGTTAAAATAAAAGTCTGATTTTGAGGGAAGTTGGTTCATGGCTATACAATGCAATTGGAAGAAGTCGCAAACCATCTTGGTGAAGGATACCAAACACCTGCCTTCAGTCGTGCCGTGAAGATGGTAACCTCATCATAGCGAAGAACGTAGCTCGGCACAGTAGAACTGGGAAGCCTGGTGATGGTGTATGAAGGAAGAAAAAATTTAGCCAACCACTTCTTTAGCTTTTTCAAAGTCGCGCAGCTCAAGTGAGAATTAGGGAGAAGCCAGCTTTCAGGAACAGCTTTAACTGTGACTTGTCTAGATGACATCTTCAGAACAAAGGCACTAACCTCGGACTAACGGAAAAATAGAAGAGAAAAGGGAAGAAGAAGAACAACTTCAGAAACTGACCCACCTAGTTCGGGAAGGAAAAAGAACTTTGCAGGTCACCGTGAGACTTGTCAAAAATTGCTTCACTGTAAGAAAAAAGCTAGAAAATGAGAGAAAAATCGAGAGCAAAAGAAGTAAAAGTAGAAAAGTGAGGAAACCTTTGAGGGACAAGGCCTTAAATAGACCGAAGAAGGTAGGCGAAGCGTCACCATAATGACCCTTAGCAAGCAAAGGGACGCAACCGACATAACGGACGTAACTTATCGCCATTAACTCGATGACACGTGTCATGTGATGAAAAAATTGAGGACATGCTTACTAACACTAGCAGTCCTACATCGCCCACCCTGAATGATACAACTATCCAATCAGAAGATAGGATGGTCCACTGACAGAAGGTGGTAATGAGAATCATTGAGGAAATTACAACCCCTCACCTTTGAAGATATGACTTCGGCTAGAGGACATGAAATGGCTCCTTTGTTCCTGAAGGTGTGACCTCGATGAAAAATAGGAAGCTGCTTTGGGACATCATCCTTGTAACAAGCTTGAAACAGAGTGAAAAAACCCATGGATAATGTCGAGAACACAGCTTTGGCAAGAAAGAGGGGTCTGCCCGAAGAGCTTTCAAAAGTCAGATCTTTTGCCTAAGGAATAGCTTCAGCTTCTTATTACATACTCCTAAATGACTAGCACTGAAGGCGTAACTTCAGCTCTTCCGAGGGGGGCATATGATAGCCAAAATGCTATCATCCCCGAGACCCCATGATCGGCTAACTTGACGCAACCCTCAGTAGAAACTTAACCCCTACCTCGGTCATTCTCTACACCACCCTCAGAAAGTGGCATGACCAACTTCGGGAAAAGATGTCCTCACCACCTTCAGATTTGTGGAGCTACCAACCTCAGAAATGTAGATCCACCATTCTCAATAGAGGAAAAAGTCTCCTAAATGTTACCCACTCGGGGAAAATCCCTGCCTTAAGGGGTATCACACCCCGAATGGGTCTTTACGGAGATATGAAAAAAATGGTTAAGAAGCCTCTGACAAAGAGACCTCGCACCCACCCTTACTTTCTGGCCAGCTCTCCTTATGGCCAGCTGGAGATGCCTACCTCCAAAGGTATGGATCGAATTTGACTAAACACGTGTCGTGATCTAGACAAGCTATGTCAAACGGACTCCTCCCTCCAACCTCCACTAAATACTTAAAAGGGACCTTGGTAAGGACACGAGACTTTCACTATTCCCTACTCTATACTTTTTACTACTATTCTCACAAATACTGACTTTGGTGTCAGAGGCTTCTCCCCTAAAAACACACTCCGGGGAGCTCTTAACCCATGTTTGTTCCAAGTGTTCCAAACATCTTCACATTGAAAGTCCTCCCTGTGGGCCAACATGTCATTCAACAAAGATGCTCCCGGGCATTAGGATATAGAAAGGCTCACTGGAAGAATAATTTCCTTTAGCAGATTCATATTCAGATATGGAGATTAGTGCTGACTATTCTTTAAAGTACTTATGAAAGCAGCCAGAAATGAAGGCAACCATAAAGCCAAGGAACACCCTTGGAATGAGGAATGCCAGAAGGCATGGGAGGAGCTCAAAATTTACCTTAGCCATTTCCTGACACTCTGACAATCAAGGGAGGGAGAACCATTCATCCTTTACCTTGTAGTAACTGAGAAAGTCGTAAGTTCGGTTCTAGTAAGGGAGGAAGGAAGGAAGCAGTGGGCAGTGTACTATGTAAGCTAATCCCTACATGGTGCCGAAGTTAGGTATCCTCTACTAAAAAAAGCCATCTATCCCCTAGTACTGGCAGGAATGAGACTTTGGCCTTACTTCCAATGACATACCATTGTAGTGCGAACTAAGTTACCTCTGCGGGATGTCATGAGGAAGGTAGACCACTTAGGATGATTATCAAAGTGGTGCATCAAGCTCGATGAGTATGATATCATTTATGAACCAAGGAGGGCAATAAAACCACAGGTGCTGGAAGATTTCATTGTTGAGGAACCTAAAATCAAAGGTGCTCAAAAAGACCTTAAAAATGATGAACCTGAGTGGACATTATTCGTCGATGGTGCCTCAGCATTTAAAAACCTGGGAGCTAGAGTAATTCTTCGTGGACCTGAAGGTATGGAAGCTTCGAAGGCCATCAGATTTGATTTCAATGTCACCCATAATGTTGCCGAATACGAAGCCCCATAGTAGGCTTATGTTTCGCAAAGAAGGTTGGTGTGAGAAATCTAAAGGCCCACAGTGATTCTCAGCTGGTGGTCTGGTAGATGATATGGGACTACGGGGCAAAAGACCCAAACTTGGGAAAGTACCATAATATTGTAAAAAAGCTTATCCAAGAGTTCAATAGGGTACAAATAGAAAATGTAGCTTGACAAGATAATGTGGAAGTAGATACCTTAGCCAAATCAATGTAGTCCATTGAAGTACTCGATCACCCGAGCATATCAATAATGTCCATCATAACCTCAGGCAAAGGATGGAAGGATCCTATTAAAAAATATCTCACAACTTCAGAATTACCCAAAGACCTTCTGAAAGCTGTGAAGGTACAAAAATGCTTGGGTAGATACTTCCTGATTGGGGAAGAATTGTTATGACAAGGCTACGCCAATCCACTAGAAAGATGCATCAGTTAAGAGGACATCAAAGTAGTTCTCACAGAAGTCCATGAAGGAGCATGTGGATCTCACATCGGGACTAACGCCCTTGCTGTGGTACTACTTCGGCAAAGGTATTTCTGGCCTACGCTGAGGAAGGACACAAGGCAGTTCATAAAAAAACATGACAAGTGCCAGAGTCCTAGTTATATATGCATATATAATAGCACCCTCGTGCTGTGTGAAAAGGACTACTTGAGGATAGGTCTTTGACCTAGTTATATATGCATATATAATAGCACCCTCATGCTGTATGAGCTTGCAGCAAGAGTCCTAGGGTTTTTTTGCAGGTACATTGAAGATCCCTTATTGAGAATTGTCGAATTCTCACTCCCTAGTTTTGTTATGTACAGCCTGAAGTTGCTGGACCGGGTAATCGTTGAAGATTATCTCAGTAGTACTCTTTTGTGTGTACAGGTACGGCAGTTGAGAATCCTTATGATTCTAGTCAACATAAGTGCTTAGTTGGGTTGTTGGTCAAGTAGCAGTACTAACTAGTTTCTTCCTTTGGCTGCAGAGCCTAGTAGCACTTGGCAGAAGACTTTTGAGAGTCGCCACTGGGACGTGTGTCCAAGGTGGGAGCTACGATAAAGAGATCTCAGTAAAGTCTTGTATTTTGATACAGTACTTTGGTTTGCCTCCATAGTCTATGTTATAAAGAGTCCTTGACTCTATGATTGCTCTTGGGTGAGGGCATTAGTTGCTTTATGTATGAATGCTTTCACGAGCTGTTTATGTGTAGTAAACCCACACAAATGTTGATTTTTGGTATGCTTTGGCTGTTTGTATTTATTTGTGCAGAAATTACATGACCGAGTTATTGTTTTAATGTTTTATGGTTTTAATAGACCAAGTCGAAGCATAAGAGCATGCATACTGCATATTCTAGGTTAATCAACTAGTAGCATGGGATTTAATCCCCACACATACACAACTAGCCAATTGCAATCCACCGTGAGACCAACTCTCACAGGGCTTCCTGGGCAGGGGCACGAGGGAACTCTCCTTCAAGCCAGCATGTCATACTGAATTAGGCATCGGAGGCTCCTCCCCTGAGAACACAATCCGTGGAGCTCCTAACCCTTATTCTTCTAAGTGTTTTAGACATCTTCACACTGGAAGTCTCTCCTTCAAGCCAGCATGTCATACAACGAGGATGCCACAGAGCATCATTTGGCGTCGTCTGTGGGAACTTCTACTCAGGTCATCGTTGTTGAGACCCGACATTCTAAGGACATGGGACTCCCGAAGTCCCAGTCCATGCCGGAAGCTCAAATAGCGACTGAACAACTTGCGGTAGAGACTTCATTGCCTGAGGACGAACATCCTCTGACAGTCATGATTAACTTTCTGTGAGATTTTTAGCGCTCTGTTGTGGCTGAAATGACCCAATAGGTCAACCAAAGGTGGTCACAACCACCTCCTAGGGGAAGGGCACCTTCTCCTAGGACCTCGTTGGAGCTCCAGAAGCGGGGCTTCTCACGATGAGTCTTCAATGGAGAACGTACCCTCTAGAGGACGTCGCACGGGAGGACTGGTGTCAAAGGAGCCCAGGACTTCCTGCCGGTGAAGTCCATCCTCGGATGGGAAATTCAATCTCCCTTGACACGATCCCTCGTGCCCCTGCCCGAGATATCCTGTGAGTGTTTGTCTCACGGTGGATTGTAATTGGCTAGCTGAGTATGTATGCGGATCAAATCCGATGCTGCTAGTTGATTAACCTAGAAATGCAACATGCATGTTCTTATGCTTTGACTTGGTTTATTAAAACCATAAAACATTAAACAAGAACTCGACCGAGTAATTTCTGCACAAATATACACAAACTGCCAAAGCATATCAAAATCAACATTTGTGTGAGTTTAACTACACATAAACAACTCGTGAAAGCATTCATACAATGAAGCAACTAATGCTCTCACCCAAGGACAATCCTGGAGTCAAGGACTCTTTATAACATAGAATATGGAGGCAAAAGAAAGTACTGTATCAAAATACAAGACTTTGCTGAGATCTCTTTACCCTAGCTCCCACTTTGGACACCCGTCCTAGTGGTGAGTCTCACAAGTCCTCTGCCAAGTGCTAATAGGCTCTGCAGCCAAAGGAAGAAACAAGTTAGTACTACTACCTGACCAACAAACCAACTGAGCACTTAGACAAACTAGAAACTCAAGGTTTCTCAACTACCTTACCTTTACACACCAAAAACGTACTACCGCGATAATCCTCAGCGATTATCCGGTCTAGCTACTCCAGGCTCTGCATAACAAACGGGGAGTGAGAATTCAATAATTCTCAGTAAGGGGTCTTCCAAGTACCTGCAAGAAAAACCTAGGACTCTGGCTGCGAGCTCACACAGCATGAGGGTACTAGTATATATGCATATAACCAGGTCCGTAGACCTCTCCTCAAGTAGTCCTCCTTACCAGGCCAAGCGCAACCACTTAGCAACCTGGCACTCGGCCCAAGGGCGAACCTTAGCAAGCCACAAACAATCATAAAACCTCTCACCTAGTTGTTATGCAGGGGAATTATGGTGGGACTTTGTAGACTGGGACGCAGGGCCTCGTTGATGTAGACTAGATGAACAAGGTTTTGCCTCATGGCCCCATGGCTACGGCACAGCTAGGCCGACGAGGGTTCTAAACCTCTCACCTGAACTAGTGGTAGCTAATTATGTTCATTTGCAACATAGTTTCCTTAAAAACTTGCCTTCACTTTGAGTTAATATAAATCTAAAACTGAGGCATTTTAAGTGTTTTAAAAACATTGAGGTGATAGTACTCCCTCTTAGCTTCGAGTGGAATCTTGAATCACCTCAATCGGACGCCCGAGCAGAAAGTTATGCTGAAAACAAAACCGGGTGTCAAATGCTGTCTTGGCGACGCGTCGCCACAGTTGTCGATGTTCTGAAACATTTTTCTGGATTGGCGACGCGTCGTGGGAACTCGTGGGGATTGGCGACGCTTCGCCAAACCTGCAAAATGCCCAGAAAACCCCGATTTTGTTGCTATGAACTTTGGACACTTCCCACACATATCAAACATGCATGGAATGCCTCCAAATTTCATACACACAAATTACATGTTGCAAGGAACATAACCAACTATCAAAAGCTAAGCTATGATGTATCGTAACATTAAACAATTCTTCTCAATCCCGCTAGTGCACCATAATTCGCCAAAATGTTTCTCAATGCCTTAGCCAAAAACTACTCAAATTTCTCAAGCAATTCCAAGCCAATAGCATTCCATGAACATAAAAACACTTCTCCCTTACCTCAACTCCAATTAACAAGCAAGAATCAAAACCCCTTTTCGTTCAAGCAAGCTCCCAAAGTTCTACACAAGTTCCAATCCAAAAACAAAGCTCCAAACATCAAATTCAAGCCTCCTAACCAAAACCCAAGCTTCTAATCAACCAAATACCATGAATTCAATCAAGAACACAACTCTTACCTCGTTCAAAAACAGGGGAAGGAGAAAAACGTCCTTCCAAGCTTCAAAAACATGATTTCAAGGTTGGAAATGCTTCCTCCTAGCTTATTCACCCTTAATTGCACCTCTTGACACCAAGATCACTTGATTCCAAGTTCAATTTGAGAGAGAAATGAGTGAGGGAAGCTTAAGAATGTGTTAATGGAAACTTCTCCTCCTCTTTCCCTTCTTAAACCCTCATTTAACACCAAGATCACCAAGGTTTCAAGTTAAGTGCAATTAGGTCCCCCATCTTTGTAACTTAACAGTTCTTGATTCAATTCTTGTCTATTTGTCAAGTTTGAGTTATAGTTAAGAGTTAAGTTCTAAAAATTCATTTTAAAACACTCGGGACTCGTCTCGGCTACTCAGGGTGCAAAATTACCATTTTGCCCATGAACTTTGTTCAGTGCTTTATTCTTGTCAGAACTTAGTGAACTTCGGTAAACTCCTTTATTCTTGCTAAGTATACTTAAATTAAACTTCTAAACTTAATTCAAAACTCTTTACCTTCCTCAACTGCACGTCCTACTAGAAGGGCCATAACATTCTCCCCTCCTTCTTGAATTTGGTCCCCCAAATTCTATTACAACTCCAGAAAAACACTAGGATACCTTTTCAACATATCCTGCTCCGTCTCCCAGGTATCTTCCTCCTCACTATGGTTAGACCAAAGGATCTTAACCATCGGAATCCACTTGGTCCGCAGTTTCTTGACTTGCCTATCCAATATCTGGTTTCTCCTCGTAGGTCAAGTCCTCTTGAATAGGTATTACTGAAGGATTTACTACCTGTCCCAGTTCCACTGTGCACTTCCTGAGTAGACTAACGTGAAATACGTTATGCACCTGAGATAAGTTAGGTGGTAATGCCAACCGATAAGCAACTTTTCTGACTTTTTCCAACACTTCATAAGGTCCAATAAACCTAGGAGCTAACTTGCCCCTTTGCCCAAAACGGCTAACTCCTTTTATGGGTGACACTTTCAAAAGCACCTTATCACCAACTTTAAAACTTAAATCTCTTCTTCTCAAGTTCGCATACTTAGTCTGCCTGTCATTGGCGGTCTTGATCCTTTGCTGAATCAACTTAATCTTAGTTGTTGTGTCAGCTATGATTTCAGGTCCAACAACTACTCTGTCTACTGGATCTGCCCAACAATGAGGTGTCATACACCGTCTCCCATACAAAGCTTCATAGGGCGCCATTCCAATAACAGATTGATGACTGTTATTATAGGCAAACTCGATCAGTGGTAAGTGCTGATCCCAATCACCTCTGAAGTCAATGACACACATGCGTAACATGTCCTCCAAAGTCTGAATCACCCTCTCAGATTGCCCGTCAGTCTGTGGATGAAAAGCAGTACTGAGGCTAACTTTACTGCCCAATGCTTCTTGAAATGCATTCCAGAACCGTGATGTAAATCGTGGATCTCTGTCTGATATGATCTGATCCGGTATCCCATGGAGTCTCACAATCTCCCTGAGATACAACTGAGCCAACTTCTCCAATGTGTAGGTGGCTCTGATCGGTATAAAGTGTGCCGACTTCGTCAATCTATCGACCACCACCCAAATAGCATCATGCTGACTCCGGGTGGTCGGTAGCCCCACTAGGAAATCCATAGTAACAGATCCCCACTTCCTCACTGGCAGAGATAGACTCTGTAGTGTGCCTGCTGGTTTCTGATGTTCAACTTTCACCACCTGACATGTCAAACACTTTGCCACATGTCCTCGTACATCTCTTTTCAATCCTGGCCACCAAAAATGTGTCTTCAGATCTTGATACATCTTACTAACACCAGGGTGGATACTCAATGCGCTGCTATGTGCCTCCTGTAGGACTTGCTGCCTAAGTCCCTCAACATTCGGTACGTAGAGTCGATCACCATAATGCAGTATTCGATCTCTGTATCTAAATTCCTTCTTCAAAGTACCAGACTTAGCTTCACCTGAAATCTTCTTCAATAATGGATCTTTCAACTGAGCTTCTCTGACTCTGACTAACCAAGCTGACTGAACTTCCAAAACGTAAACTAGGGATTTTTCTCGACTTTGCCATAATTCATGCAAAGCTAAGAAACAGTCCCTCAATACTCCTTCAGAGGAGTCCGTAGCCTGATCCTTGGATAAAATCACTCCTATGTACTTCTGACTTAAAGCATCTGCTACCACATTTCCTTTACCAGCGCACTATTCGATCGAACAATCATAATCTTTGATATATTTAATCCATCGCCACTGTCTCATGTTCAGATCCTTCTGGGTAAATAAATATTTCAAACTCTTGTGATCAGTGAAGATTCTGAATGATCTTCCCATCAAATAATGCCTCCACAACTTTAGTGCAAAAATCACTGCTGCAAGTTCAAGATCATGAACAGGATAATTCAACTCATTAGGCCTCAACTGTCTCGAACCATAAGCAATCACCTGACTGTCCTGCATCAGCACACATCCCAAACCTGAACCTGATGCATCAGTATAAACTGTAAAGGCTCTGTCCGGATCTGGCAAGACAAGTATAGGTGCACTAGTCAACTTTTCCTTCAACTTCATGTAAGCTTCTTCACACTTCGGTGTCCACTCAAACTTCTGAGTTTTCTTGGTCAATGCTGTCAACGGTGTAGCTATCACGGAGAATTTCTCTATGAAGCGTCTGTAGTAACCTGCTAACCCCAAGAAACTTCTGACCTCTGTAACTGTAGTCGGTCTTTTCCACTCAACTACTGCTTGAACTTTTTCAGGATCAACTGACAAACCCTGAGCACTGATGATATGCCCCAAAAACTGAATCCTCTCGGACCAAAACTCACACTTAGACAATTTTGCATAGTACTGATTATCCTTCAGCACTTGCAAAACTGTGCTAAGGTGCTCCTCATGCTCTGCTGTAGACTGTGAATAAACCAGAATATCATCGATGAAGACCTCAACGAACTGATCCAAAAATGGCTTAAAGACCCGATTCATAGCTTCCATAAATACTGCTGGAGCATTAGTCACACCAAAAGGCATAACCGTATACTCATAATGTCCGTACCTTGTCCTGAAGGCAGTCTTCGGAATGTCTTCCTCCTTAACTCTGATCTGAAAATACCCAGACCGAAGATCAATCCTGGAAAACACTCTCGCTCCTCTGAGTCTGTCAAACAAATCATCAATTCTAGGAAGTGGATACTTATTCTTAACTGTCACTGCATTCAACTTCCTGTAATCGATGCACAACCTGAAAGTCCCATCCTTCTTCTTCACAAATAACACTGGAGCTCCCCACGGTGATACACTCGGTCTTATGAAACCTTTCCCTAGCAGTTCCTCCAACTGCTTCTTCAACTCATCCATCTCAGGAGCCGACATCCTATAAGGTGGTACTGAAATAGGCTCAACCCCTGGTTGCAGATGGATAGCAAACTCAGTATCCCTCCTAGGTGGTAACCCAGGTAACTCCACTGGAAACACCTCAGGAAACTGATTAGCTACAGGAATGCTCCCCAACTCCTCCTCTATAGCTACTCCATTCAACGAATAATACTCCTCTTCACCGACTACAGGGATGGTATCTATAAGTCTAAGATGTAAACTCTTAGCACTAGATGCCAACCCTCCTGTGCAAGTCACTCTAGCTCCCTGAGCATCAATGATGTCAACTGAGTGATTCGCACAGTTAATTTGTGCCTTGTGCTTACTCAACCAATCCATTCCCAGCACCAGGTCATAAGATTTCAACTCAATCACCCATAACTCACAACAAAAGTCATGATCACCTAACTGCAAAGGATACCTAGTAACCACTTCATTGGTCACAATAAAACCTCTCCCTGCAATCCTGATGAGTCTCAACTCACCCGAAATTTCACGCTGCAAACTAAGCTTATCTACCAAGGCAGAAGATATCACTGAAAGAGTAGCTCCCGTATCGAAAAGTACTCTAACACTATTGTTCTGAAAAGTAAAATTACCTCGAACTGCCGGCGGTTCTCTGGCCACCTGACTCGTCAATGCAAAAACTCTTGGCTCAACTGCTACTGCGGCCACACCTGGCCTATTCCCGATAGCAAGTGGTACTGGTGGTAAAGTCCCAGGCGGTCCTGTCATCGGTCGAACTCTTGGGCAGTCCCTCGCCCAATGCCCTCTTTGGCCACAGATATTATAGGTATCTGTACCCAGTGTACATGGTCTGCCACCATGAAACCGTCTGCACCTTGGACATCAACCTGTCCTCTTTCTCTTAAATGGATCCTGGTTCCCCACCATCGGTCGCTTCCCAGCACTTTTTCCCAAGTTGGATGGTCCAGCTTCCACCTTTTTCACGGGTACTCTGGAATCCTCGAATTCCCTTTCCAAGGCCAATGCCTTCTGAACCACCTGGCGATAGCTTCTGATATCAACTGTCGCCATATACCTCCTGAATACAGGTTTCAAACCCTGAGAAAACTTCTTAGCTTTCAGCTCATCATTCCCCAACATATATGGAGCATACCAGATAAGTGAATTGTAGCGCTGCTCATACTCCCGTACTGACATCTCCCCCTGAGTCAGATTCTTAAACTGGATCCTCCTCTGATCCTGTGCAGCTTCACTGATATACTCCTGTCTGAACTTCTTCTCGAAGTCTGACCACTTGAGCACCTTTTTCTTGTGCTCTGGACGAGTGCCATTACTTTCCCTCAGCAACTCCATCACGTCATCGCACCAAAGACTGGCTCTCCCTCTCAGAAAGAATGGTACCAAAACCATCCTCTGCTCTGACTCATAACCACCACAAGTGAAGAGTCTGTTAATAATGGACAACCAATCCTCTGCTCTGTCAGGATCTCCGGTCCCATCAAAGCTAGGTGGATCAACAGTCTTGAACTTCTCCAATAATCTCATTTGATGTGGAGTGTCTCCCCTCCTTGGAGCCTCCATCATCTCTGGTTCCCTTTCCTCCTCATGAACTTGATTTCGGCGTTCTTGAGCTCTAGGCACTTGCTGTGGCTCAGCATGCCTTTCCTGCTCCTGTTGTGGTTCATCCTCCTCCTGGACAGCACCCCTGTCCTCATAATCTCTGAACATCTCTGTCACAAGGGTATTCATACCCTGTGCCACCTGAGCCATAGTCTCTGTCAACCCCTGTAGCACCCTGGATAT
The DNA here is from genome assembly GCA_005392925.1 of Aquilaria sinensis. Taxonomy (NCBI): domain Eukaryota; kingdom Viridiplantae; phylum Streptophyta; class Magnoliopsida; order Malvales; family Thymelaeaceae; genus Aquilaria; species Aquilaria sinensis. The sequence continues at coordinate 136,602 of SMDT01000508.1, read as the reverse complement.
CTCATCCAGCCTCACCACAACCGGGTCACTAGAACCCTCACCAGGTTCTTAGAACCCTCACCAGGTTCTCTAGTTCCCCTTGATGCTCCCGACCTAGTGTCAACCATGGTAACATGTAACCACAGCCAGACAACAATCCCCAGATGTTGGTCAATACTAACTTCCTAGCACTTGGACTTTTCCAACTAGATCTCAGTCTAAGCCTCCAATATCTATGAAATAAACCCTTAGCTCTGATACCAAAAACACTGACACGATCCCCCGTGCCCCTGCCCGGGATACCCTGTGAGCGTTTGTCTCATGGTGGATTGTAATTGGCTAGCTGAGTATGTGTGCGGATTAAATCCGATGCTACTAGTTGATTAACCTAGAAAAGCAACATGCATGTTTTTATGCTTTGACTTGGTTTATTAAAACCATAAAACATTAAACAAGAACTCGGCCAAGTAATTTCTACACAAATATACACAAACTGCCAAAGCATATCAAAATCAACATTTGTGTGAGTTAACTACACATAAACAACTTGTTAAAGCATTCATACAATGAAGTAACTAATGCTCCCATCCAAGAACAATCCTGAGTCAAGGACTCTTTATAACATAGATTATGGAGGCAAAAGAAAGTACTGTATCAAAATACAAGACTTTGCTGAGATCTCTTTACCCTAGCTCCCACTTTGGACACCCGTCCCAGTGGTGAGTCTCACAAATCCTCTGCCAAGTGCTACTAGGCTCTGCAGCCAAAGGAAGAAACAAGTTAGTACTGCTACCTGACCAACAAACCAACTGAGCACTTAGGCAAACTAGAAACTCAAGGTTTCCCAACTACCTTACCTTTACACACCAAAAAGGTACTACCGTGATAATCCTCAACGATTATCCGGTCCAGCTACTCTAGGCTCTGCATAACAAACAGGGAGTGAGAATTCAATAATTCTCAGTAAGGGGTCTTCCAAGTACCTGCAAGAAAAACCTAGGACTCTGGCTGCGAGCTCACACAGCATGAGGGTACTAGTATATATGCATATAACCAGGTCCGTAGACCTCTCCTCAAGTAGTCCTCCTTACCAGGCCAAGCGCAACTACTTAGCAACCTGGCACTCGGCCCAAGGGCGAACCTTAGCAAGCCACAAACAATCATAAAACCTCTCACCTAGTTGTTATGCAGGGGAATTATGGTGGGACTTTGTAGACTAGGCCGCAGGGCCTCGTTGATGTAGACTAGATGAACAAGGTTTTGCCTCGTGGCCTCGTGGCTATGGCACGGCTAGGCCGACGAGGGTTCTAAACCTCTCACCTGAACTAGTGGTAGCTAATTATGTTCATTTGCAACATAGTTTCCTTAAAAACTTGCCTTCACTTTGAGTTAATATAAATCTAAAACTGAGACAATTTAAGTGTTTTTAAAACATTGAGGTGATAGTACTCCCTCTTAGCTTCGAGTGGAATCTTGAATCACCTCAATCGGACACCCGAGCGAAAAGTTATGCTGAAAACAAAACCGGGTGTCAAATGCTGTCTTGGCGACGCGTCGCCACAGTTGTCGACGTTCTGAAACATTTTTCTGGATTGGCGACGCGTCGTGGGAACTCGTGGGGATTGGCGACGCGTCGCCAAACCTGCAAAATGCCCAGAAAACCCCGATTTTGCTGCTATGAACTTTGGACACTTCCCACACATATCAAACATGCATGGAATGCCTCCAAATTTCATACACACATAGTACATGTTGCATAGAACATAACCAACTATCAAAAGCTAAGCTATGATGTATCATAACATCAAACAATTCCTCTCAATCCCGCTAGTCCACCATAATTCACCAAAATGTTTCTCAATGCCTTAGCCAAAAACTACTCAAATTTCTCAAGCAATTCCAAGCCAATAGCATTCCATGAACATAAAAACACTTCTCCCTTACCTCAACTCCAAGTAACAAGCAAGAATCAAAGCCCCTTTTCGTTCAACCAAGCTCCAAAAGTTCTACACAAGTTCCAACCCAAAAACAAAGCTCCAAACATCAAATTCGTGCCTCCTAACCAAAACCCAAGCTTCAAATCAACCAAATACCATGAATTCAATCAAGAACACAACTCTTACCTCGTTCAAAAATAGGGGATGGAGAAAAACATCCTTCCAAGCTTCAAAAACATGATTTCAAGGTTGAAAATGCTTACTCCAAGCTTATATCACCCTTAATTGCACCTCTTGACACCAAGATCACTTGATTCCAAGTTCAATTTGAGAGAGAAATGAGTGAGGGAAGCTTAAGAACGTGTTAATGGCAGCTTCTCCTCCTCTTTCCCTTCTTAAACCCTCACTTAGCACCAAGATCACCAAGGTTTCAAGTTAAGTGCAATTAGGTCCCCCATCTTTGTAACTTAACAGTTCTTGATTCAATTCTTGTCTATTTGTCAAGTTTGAGTTATAGTTAAGAGTTAAGTTCTAAAAATTCATTTTAAAACACTCGGGACTCGTCCCGGCTACTCAGGGTACAAAATTACCATTTTGCCCCTGAACTTAGTTCAGAGCTTTATTCTTGTCGAAACTTAGTGAATTTCGGTAAACTCCTTTATTCTTGCTAAGTAAACTTAAATTAAAATTCTAAACTTAATTCAAAACTCTTTACCTTCCTCAAAAAGGGTCATAACATCCCTGCCGATGAAGTTACTTTCCAGAAAGAAGATGTCGCTCTCCGTTGCCGACGACTACCAGGCAGCGAGGAGAGGACAACACTATTATCCTCATGGAGAGAATCCTGGAGAGGTTGGAGAAGGTGGAAAAATAGGTTTCCCGAAAGCCTGTCTGGTTAAGCTTGTCTGAGACCTTCACTAGAGAAGAGTCACCCTTCATCCGTTAAGTAGTAGAGGCACCTATGCCAAATGACTTCCGAGTACCGTGATTAGAAAAGTATGATGGGTGCAGCGACCCCCAAGCTCACCTAACGAAATATAGGCGCAGCATGGTGTTGCACGGCACTGATGATGCTACCTTCTGCAAGTGCTTCGTAGTCACTTTTTCAGAGCCGGCAACTATGTGGTATAACTCCCTGGCTCCCAGAACCATAATGGGCTTCCCGGAGCGATTTACCGCATTCACCCAGCAGTTCAATGAAAGTAGACCGATGATGAAGATGCCCATCCAAATGTTTGATAGTGCCCAAAAGAATGGGGAGACTATTCAGGACTACGTCAAGAGGTTCAATCGAGAAGGCCTGAGTGTGCCCAACTTTTGCCCTGAGATCCGCATCCTCACCATGATCAGGGAACTTAAGAGAGATTCACAACTCTTCTACGACTTCTCCAAAGATCCCTCTAACACCCTCGAAGAACTCTACCGAAGAGTAGAATAGCACATGACGGCCAAAGAATTAAGGATAGGAGGGCTAAAGTTTGATCACAATCACTACGTGGGTCAGACTCACAAACCTCAGTACATAGCAAAGGGGGGGACAGACCTCAGAAACAAAAGGGGAAGAAGCCGATGCAATTTACTCTCATAAACATTACAGAATGAACATACTGATGGTTATGGAAAGACAAGGGAACTCGATCCAACGAACGAACACCATGACCTCAGACAACAAAAAGAACATGAAAAATTTCTATTAGTTCCACTGAGACGACAGGCACAACACCGAGGATTGCTTCCTTCTGAGAAAGTACATTGAATCTCTAATCAACTAAGGGTAACTTCGATGCTACCTAAGGATGCCATCACCCAAGGGAAGAAGGGAAGAAGAGATGAAAGGAGAATATAAGGACTACGATTGACACAGCTATCCTTGGTCCTTGGCCAGGAAGCCTGTGAGAGGTTGTCTCACGGTGGTTGCAATTTGCTAGATGTATATGTGTGCGGATTAAAACTTCATGATACTTGTTGATTAAGTTAGAATATGTAGGATGCATGTTTTTCATGCTTTGACTTGGATTAACAAAACCCATAAAACATTAACTTGGGCAAGAGATTTCCATAGAAAATAAGTTCAAACAGCCAAAGCATACAAAATCAACATTTATGTGAGTTTACTACACATAACAACTATGTGCGAGCATTCATACATAAAGTAGACTAATGCCCTCACCCAAGAGCAACCCTAGAGCCTAGGACTCGTTAAAACAAAGACCATGGAGGCAACTAAGAGTACTATATACAAGCCTCAATTGAGATCTTCTTGAACTAACTCCCACCTTGGATGCAAGTCCCAGTGGCGAGTCTGAAAAGTCCTTATCCAAGTGTTAATAGGCTCTGCAGCCAAAGGAAACTCTAGTTAGTACTGTTACTTGACCAACAAGTTACCTATGTAGACTAGAATCATAGGGATTCTCAAGTACAATACCTATACAAAAACTGTTAGTGTTGTGCCCAAAAGGCCAATCATGAGATGATTGTATTTTTGCACATTGAGTCATAATATTTTATTAAGGCATTAATCTAGCAATTATGTTTATTGTTTTGTTTCTACATAACGTAACAAACGTAATTGTAACCCTACAATAATGATATTCTCAAACGTCCCTAGTCTAGTATTATTGTGGAGTGGGTTGCAATAATACATAACGACTAGCATATGTGGAGACTAATATGAGATATGTAGTCTGCATATGGTTACAAGTTGGAGAACTTGTGTACTGGACCGACCCAACATGAGAACACTACATGGATCGTTATATGAGTGTCATAAGTGATTCTCATAGAGATCATGGTATATGTAATCCTTCGACCTAAGATCATCAAGGTTCCCAACATGTGAGTCACATACTTTGATACTTTCATTTGTTGCTCGTAATTGAGTGAACTTGAAGGAGGTCATTGGGTATGTCACATATCATGCGGAGGGATTTGTATGATCAAGATGGGATTTGTCCCTCCTATGTAACGGGAGTGATATCTTCAGGCCCCTTGATAAAGTAAGACTTAGAAAAATGCATGGCCATGCTCGGATGAGTTGCTATACGATATCAATGTCATCAGTTTAAGTTGGTCTAGTCGGTAGTCAAGAAACCAAAGATTGGGCTATACGAGAGTGACACATTCCATGTCTCGTGCTTAGTCTTGATATCTTGGACAAAGGGACAATGGCATATATCGGTGATGATCATAAAGGTTTAATCGAATCATCGACAATCTTGTCACTTGGGTCGCAATGATGTATTGCTAGACACCGCTCATTGCTTATGATCATAAATGTGATTTATGATCATTGCCAACGTGGTAAGAGCCTATTGGGTCGCACACATAGAGCTATTTGGATCATTAGAGTGCATGGGCTAATTATTTGGGTTAATTAATAATGGGCCCAATAGTTGAGCCATTATTAAGCCCGAAATTAAAGCCTAATTGGATTAGGGCTTTGAAACCCATTAGGCCTAGAAGTTGAGTCTCACTATAAAGACAACTTCTACTGAGAAATTCACAGGTTTCCTTGCCCTAGCCTCCCAAAAAGGACAGCCACACTCTTCTCTTGCAATTCCTTGGAGGACGCAAGCTAGCGCTGTGAGCGCAAGAGAAACGTATCTGCCGGGACACAGTGGAAGCGTGGTGATCCTGAGAGGCTCGTGTGGATACCATAGAGAGCTTGACCACGTCAACTGTTCAAGTTTTGTGATTCAACTATACAATTGAGTGAAAGATCTCAACCAAAAATTAGGTATGAAAATTTTCGAACACCCAATTTACCTTGTTTCACTTGGATCCTTGAGGGTTTCGGTTAAATTCCGCTGCGCTATTTGGCTCCTGAAACCCAACAAAAACTACTACCATGATAGCCCTCAGCGATTACCCAGCCCAACAACTTCAGAATCTGCACAACATCCAACAACTTCAGAATCTGCACAACATAACTAAGGAGTGAGATCATAATCAGTAAGGGTCTTCATTGTACCGATAAGAAAATTACTAAGGACTCCACATATGATAACATATGTAGCCTGCTGTGAGCTTATACAGCTTGAAGGTCTGAAATATATGCATATATAACTAGGTCCCTTGAGACCTCTCCTCATCCTAGTCCTTGAACTACAAGGCATTGCCTTGTCCTCTAGAAAGCATTGCCTGCCAGCCTAACTAGTGATAAATCACCAATTAAACCTTCCCATTTATGTTGTACAGGGGAATTATGGTGGGACTATTATAACGAGGCCATAAAGACCTTGTAGACTAGGTGCACTAAGGTTTCATATTGCAAACTCATGGCTATCGACACGGCTAGGTCGCCAAGGGTTCTAAACCTTTTACCCAAGCTAGTGATACCTAGTTGTGATCTTTTGTAAACTAGTTTTCTTGCGTATCGCACAAGCAATCATAAAACCTTACAAAACTCAAGAAACCTCTTAGGTCTTGGAGGATTTTCAGAAGTCCTGGAGTACCCCTAGAATGCTTAGACCCCAAGGTAACCTAAAAACCCCCTTGGTTCTCCCCTCGACCCTCCTAACAAACCTTGGAAAATTTTGCCAAATTGCCTGTGGCAATGCGTCGCCACAATTGATGATATTCTGCCAATTTTCTCCTGTATTGGCAACACATTGCCACAGTTGGTGACGTTCTACCAACTCTTTCTGGGATTAGTGATGCACCGTGGACTGGAGCACAAAATTAGCAACGCGTCACCAATCTACATTTCTGCAGAATTCTCACGCATTTTGCTATTATGAACTTTGGACACCTCCCAAACATATCAAACATGCTTAGAATGCCTCCAAACTTCACATACATGTAAAACATGCTGCATAGATTAGAACCAAATATCACAAGCCAATCTATGATGCCTTATAATATCATTCTAATCCTCACAAACCTCACAATCCACCACAATTCAACCATATCCTCTAACTAATGCTATTGCTAGAATCACTCAATTTCTTCAAGAAAACTCATGCCAATAGCATTAATTGGACTTCAAAACATAACTCCCTTACCTCAACTCCAAGTAACAAGCAAGAATCAAACTCTTTTCCAATCTTTTAAGCTTACCAAAGTACCACCTAAGTTCCAAGCAAAACATAGGCACCAAGCATCAAATTCTCGTTGCCTAACCAACCCAAGCTCCTAACCAACTAATAAACATAAATTCAATCAAGAACACATTGGTTACCTCATACTAAAAATTGAGGATGGGAGAACACTTGCCTCCAAGCTCCAAAACCATGGCTTAACACTTGAAATGGGCTCCCAATGGTCTATAAACATTTGATGTCTTCTCTTTGCCCCAAGAAACTTGGATTTCAAGGTCAATTGGAAGGCAAAATGAAGTTGGGAAGGACGAACTCGAAATTTTGGTAGCCATCCCTCACTTTCCCTTCTTATAACCCTTTCTTAACACAAAAGCCACAAAAGTATTAGACTTAATACACTTAAGCCCCCATCTTTTGGTAACTTAGTTATTCTTGAATAATTATTGTTTATTTCTTCAAGTTTGGGTTAAGGTTGAAAGTTAAGTTATAAAACTTCACTTTAATCACTCAGGACCAGGCTTGGTTATTTAGAATGCAAAATTACCATTTTGCCCTTGAACCTCATTTAGTGCCTTAACTTCCTTAGAACTCATTGAACTTTGATAAACTTTCCTATTCTTGATATGTAAACTTGAATTAAAGTTCCAAACTTAATTTAAATCACTTTACCTTCCTCAAGTATGCTTCCCACAGGTAGGGCCACAACAACGATTCCGACCAACATAGAAGCCGAAGTCCCAGAAGGCATCCACCACCTCCTGCAGGAGTGATCCAAACGATCACCACTGTAATACCTTCAGAAGAGAGCAAAAGGAATGTTTGGGAAATCTTGATGATGGAATTTGGAAACCTGGTGAAGAAACTTGTTCGAAAAGATAAATTTACCGTGAAGTTCCCTCATGACGACCCTCTCTTAATCATGGCAAGGATAGGGAGCTGGGACGTCAAAAGAGTGCTCATTGATGATGGCTCCAATGTCAACGTTCTATTCTCACACTTGTTGCCAAACTTGGGCGTCTGCAAGGGTGATCTTAAACCCGTTACGTCCCCTACCTTTGGCATAAGTGCATCCAAACTTCCCATGCTCAGGTGGATCGATCTACCTGTGATGCTAAGAGGAACCTCGGTTTAAAACAAGAAGAGCTCTTTGGCTCTGCAATGACGAGGTTCATCATCATAGATGTCCTTTCTTTATACAACACCATCCTCAGAAGGTAGACATAAGGAAATCTTCACATTCACCCAGATGTGAAGTACCTAACTATCACGTTCAGCGCAAAGGAAGGAGATGCAGAAATATTCATTGATCAGGCTGAAGTAAGGAAAGTTTTCGTGAAGGCAAGACAGAGCCCAATGAAAGTTCATGTGCAGACTTTGGGTGAGAAGAGCACGATCAGCAAAGATGCAATCAAAGTGGAAAAAAAGTGACTTTGAAAAAATAGAAACAGAGGATGTGGAGCTTGTCCCAGTCCGAAGTACCCGAATGGGAAAAAAACTTGCCGAAGGTGACATGGAAAAGCTTGTATCCCTTGTATTAATGTACAAAGATCTATTTGCCTACTCTCTGAGTAATATGCTGAAGGTGGACCCTGGCATAATCCAACATTGTCTTAAAGTGTGTCCAGAGGTAAAGCCTATTTGGTGGAAAAAATGTAGCATCTCGGTGCATAATAACAACTTCATTAAAACCAAAGTTCAATGGCTAACAAAGGCGGGAATAATAAGGGAGCTCAAGTACCCTGAATGACTACGCAACGTAGTTGTTGCGACAAAGGAGGGGAGTGATAAACTCCGAATGTGCATCGACTTCCAAAACATAAATGACACATTTCCAAAGGATTCATCTCCTTTTCCACCAATAGACCAATTAGTAGACTCCACTGCCAAATATGGTCTACTTAGCTTCCTTGATGCCTTTAGTGGATATCACCAAATTTGGATGAATCCTAAAGATGAGTAAAAAACTATCTTCATCACCGAAGTTGGTACCTACTACTATGTGAGAATGGCCTTCAGCCTTAAAAGTGCAAGAGTAACCTACCAAAGGCTGATGAACAAGGTATTCAACTCCCAAATTGGGAGAAATATGGAAATGCATGTCGATGATATGATAGTGAAGACCAAATAACCTAGTAGTCATATCGTACCCTTGGAAGAAACATTCCACCAACTTCGGGTATTTGGAATCTGTCTTAACCCCGAGAAGTGTGTGTTCGGGGTGACTACAGGCAAATTCCTTGGGTTCATGGTGCCTAAAAGAGGTATCGATGCCAACCCGAAGAAGGTTAAGGCCCTGCTAGGATTCTGAACTCCCATGATGACCAAGGATGTGCAAAGGCTTATTGGGAGAATCACAGCCCTTACCAGATTCATCTCTAGATATGGGAACCGGTGCCAACCATTCTTTGAGGTGCTCACCAAAACAACAAAGAATGAAGGTAACCTCGGCTCCGAAGAACGTCCATGGACTGAAGATTGCCAAAAGACTTGGGACAAACTCAAAAGCTACCTAACCCACCTACCAACACTTCAGCAGCCATTGGAAGGAGAACCTCTCATCCTCTACCTTGCAGTTACCGAAAAGGCCGTAAGCTCGGTACTTGTAAGGGAAGAAAGAGGAAAACTGTGTCCAAAATACTATGCAAGCAAGTCCCTACACAGTGCCGAAGTTAGGTACCCTCTCCTATAAAAGGCCATCTATGCTCTAGTGTTGGCAAGCAGCCTTACATCCAAGGACATCCTATCATTGTTTGAAGTAACCTACCTCTTAGGGATGTCATGAGAAAGGTAGAGCACTCTTGAAGATTATCAAAGTAGTGCATCGAGCTCGGTGAATACGACATCACCTATGAGCTGAGAAGAGCAATAATGGCCCAAGCATTGGCGGATTTCATCACCGAAGTACCAAAAACTGAAGATACCTCAGAGGGCCCCGGTAGTGATGAACCTGAATGGACACTCTTCACTGATGGTGCCTTTGGTTTCAAACATTGAGGAGTCGAAGTAATTCTGTGGGGACCTGAAGGTATGAAAGCATCAAAGTCCATCAAGTTCGGCTTCAACCTCACCAATAACGTCACCAAATATGAAACCCCCTTACGGTTGGCAAAAAAAGTTGGTGTAAGAAAACTGAAGGCCCACAATTGTTATGGATGTCCTAATGGAAAGCTAATTTGGAACCTTATTTCAAGTTCACATAGCAAGAATAGGTATGTTGGGTAAAGTTTATTAAGTTCCGAGAAATTTAAAGCACTAAATGAGGTTTGGGGGCAAAATGGTAATTCTGCATTCTGAAGAGTCTGTATGAGTCCTGATAGTTGAAAATTAGTTTTTAAAACCTAAATTCTACTTTTAACTTAGCTTTAGTTCAAATAAACAAGATTTAACCAAGTTTGGTTAAAGTTACCAAAAAGAGGGGACTTATTTGTAACTTTTTACATAGTTTGGTGGCTTGGGGTTTTAAAAGAGTTTATGAGTTGGTAAAGGAGGGGGAGGCGTCCATTTGCTTCCTAAACTTGAGTTCACACTTCTCTCTACCAAATTTTTGTGATTCCAAGCTTAAAATCAAGAGATTTTCGTGGAAATGGAGGCCACCAAGGGTGTTTATGCCAAAGGAAGCTGGTTCCAAGTGGAATGTCATGTTTTTGAAGCTTGGAACCTTATTTCCAACTATCCCCTATTTTTGATGTGAGGTAACTTGTGATTTATTGGTTGTTTCTTGTTTAGGAAGTGAGTGGAAGCTTGGGTTTTGGTTAGAAGTTAGTAATTTGGTGCATTATGCCTTGTTTGGTTGGAACTTAGGTAGACTCTAAGGAACTTGGTTTTTGATGGAAGAGTTGGTTGATTCTTGCTTGTGGATTGAAACTAAGGTAAGGGAGTTATGTTTTCTAGCTTTATTAATGCCATTGGATAGTGTTTGCTTGATGAAATCAAGTAGTTTTGGCAATAGCATTAGTTAGCGGTTTGGTTTGATCATGGTGGACTAGTGTGTTTGGCTTGATTGGAATGATGTTATAATGCATCATAGGAAGGTTTGTGATGGTTAGTTGTGGTCTGTATAATGTGTACTTCATGTATGTGATGTTTGAAGGCTATCCCTACATGTTTGATATGTTTGGGAGGTGCCCAAAATTCATAGCAGTAAAATGGGAAGTTTTCTGGGCATTTTACAGGTTTGGTGATGCATCGCCAATCCATACCTGTTCCCACAATGCATCGCCAATACATTAGAAATTAGCCGAACGTCGACAACTATGGCGATGTGGTGCCACAGTTGGTGACATGTTGCTGAGACAGCATTGACACTTGGTTTTCTTTTCTTCCTAACTTTTCACTCAGGTGTCCGATTGAGGTGATTCAAGATTCCACATGAAGCTAAGAGGGAGTAATATCACCTCCATGCCTTCACTACTTGAAATTTCATATTTTTAAAGTTATTTCAACTCAAAGTGAAGGCAAGTTTTGAATGCATGTTTGGCCACAATAAAGCACCATTAGTTAGGTGTAAGGTATAGTGCCATCAAAAGCCTAGTTAGGCCTTCATATTTAAGGTTCTGATGCAAGAACCTTAGTACACTAAGGTAGGTTCCAAAAAACCTAGTAAATGAGTCCATCCATGATCATTGCCACTCCATTAGTGTGAACCAAGTAATGGTGGATAGGGGACCAACATGGATGAAAGCTTAGTGCACTTGTTGCCTAGTCAAGCCATGCCTTAAGGTACAAGTGAAAGCCTAGTACATCCTTGGTTAAATGGGTGGAGGTAGAGTACACAAGTGACCTAGTCAAGTCTAAGGACTTGAGGCACTATGTGGAGGCCTAGTACACCTACTGGATTTCTTACAACGCATCCACCATGTTCACCTACACAACAATAAAGGGAAGGCTACATTATTGCGTCAGGCAGTAAGCTAAGGCTTACTATGAGCGAGTTAGTGGCCAAAACTCACTAGGCATAGAGTGATGCCTCGTGAGGATGACTAGGATAAGGAGAGGTCTCAAGGGACCTAGTTATATGTACATATATCAGACCCTCAGGCCGTATTAGCTCATAGCAGGTTACATATGTTCTCATATGTTGAGTCTTCAAGATTTTTCTTGCAGAATGAAGACCCCTTACTAAGAATCTTTGATTCTCACTCCCTTACTTTTTGTTGTGCAGTTTTGGGTGTCATTGAGCCAACAACCGTTGAGGGACCGTTGAGGGTTGTTCAGTTAGGCTTGTGAGCAAGTATTTAGTTTATTTGAATCTTTATGATTCTAGTTTATGGGTTGCTTGTTGGTTAAGTTATTGTACTAACTATAGTTGTCTTTTTGGCCTACAGAGGCTAGTGAAGCACAAGGGAGGGCTTATGAAGCTTGCCACAGGTAGTTTGCTCTAAGGTGGAAGCTTCATCTTGGATCTCAGTTCAGTCATTTAGTGTATAGTTTTAATACACTAGTTTACCTCCAATGTTCATGTTGAGCAATTTACTCTAGAGTCACTCTTGGGTGTGAGCATAGTCTACTCTTGTTTGGAAGCTTGCACACAATTGATTATGTTACCCACTCCGGGGTAGTCCAGTTATGGTGCCAAAACTATGCATTTAAACTCCCAGGTTTGGTGTGTCCTTAGGTCATCAGAACAACATCCCTAGTGTACATACTCAAGTGACCCTCTTGAGAACTATGTAAATACGTGCATATTGGCCTAACCATAACACACATATTTACATTTATGCACACTATGGTAGCTAAGAAGGAAAACACTAGCATAAGTCTTAGTTTTTGCTTCCACACATTAGGCAATCTTGTTAAGTTCTAGTGGCCAGCTACTGCACCTGTAAATTCCACTAATAAACTGTATCATTCTAGCCACATAGCCCCATGTTTTATTTGCTCCATTATCAAGTAGAGACTTAGATCAAACCAAGGAATTTTGTTTTACATCAATAGCCCACCTATGGACCATGTTATGGATTTTTGATGTTGGTTACAAATTTCTGACCAAATGAACATTAACTCAGCCAAATTTGCAACGCCATATCTTTGGCTACAGGGCTCTAAATCCATAAATTCAAAATCCCATTTAACCCTCTAGATGTAAACTTTCATACCAATTCTTTCTATACAGGGAGATATTAAACTTTAGGTCCAGAGTCGAAATTCTAGCAACTTTTGGACCATTTTGCCCATACAAATTTTCGAAACCATGCAAACACTTCATTCACAAGGGGAAAGCCCTCCAAGGTATCCCATATATTCCATTACACATAGGAATTACATTCCCTTTCTTTTAACAACTTTATGTGGTCAAAACAGAATTTACAAGTAAGCAGCCCATCATTCACACTTAGGCAGCTTTGCACCACATCACTTACATAGCCAAAACATTACTCAAATGTTCACATACTTGTCTCATTTTACATACAATACATGTACATGAATACATGCACTACTATATGGTCTTAACTCAGCTAAATACGCACCCTAGGTTACAGGAGGTCTTGAGACACAATGGACTCCAAAAATAGGATGCTGGACAGCTGCTGCACAACACAATAAGTACCACCATTAAAAATACTAAATGTGCTCCTAAACTCACCAAACTTTCCAGATCATAACTAGACATATGGAAGTTCATGTACCTGAAATTTCAGATCAAAAATCAAACCAAAAAGGTTAGTTTGAAGGTGATCTTTCTGCTGGAACCGAAATGACAGAATTGAGGGGAGTAAGTTTCATTGAGAAACTTAGTAAGGGTAGCACTTGGATTCAATAGGCAATATAACCATCATTAAAACCTGCATCCAAAGACACTAAAATAGAAAAACCACAAATGCATATATACAAGATATAGCAACCAAATGCAGCAGCCAAACACAAACAACAAACACATGAAATGTGGCAGCAACATATACCATAGGTTAGTCCATAAAACACATAATAAACATAACCAAATCAGTATGCCAGCTCTCCTCAAGCTAATGCTTGGTTTTAGGAGGATTTTAAAAGTAGTTAGTACTAACTTTGGTATCTATAAACCTTCACTTTAGTGCCATCATTGTGCACTTCAAACTAGGTTACAAAACCTTCAATAAGTGCACTCCCCTTACTAAGCTTGGTTCATCAAGCTCATGGCTCTCTTCCAAGCTTAGCCCTAGCTCCATGGATGTTTGAAAATTGCAGAAAATAGTCCATGAAAGCAAGAGAACCCTTACCAAAGTCGGTAGGATGAAAATCAAGCTTGGTCCTTGAAGTATCCAAGAAATAGCTCTAGTTTGCTTCCAATTGCTTCCTTTTGCCTTCAATTTCAATCAATCGCAAGTTTGAAGGTGTGGTGGCTATGGAGGAACTATGGCTGTGTTCTTGGGCTGGGGGAGGTCGAAAATGAGAGAGGGATAAGTGATTTGGCCACTTAAATGGCCTTAAATGAGCTTAAGGGCATAAAACACACTTAATAAGCTTAACCTTGCTTTATGTCATTTTCTTTCTCACTAATTATGGTTTCTTTGTCTTAAACTCATTGGTACACATGTGCCCAATATTTTTAACTAATTATCAAGTCTTGGCTGCCTCCCCCATGGTGGGATAACCCCACAATTCCACCCTTAGACTTAAGTCAAAAGCTTGAACACCATAAGGTTTACACTAGGACATTTAGGTCCTTATTGCCTTTAGTGTTTCCTTGGTCCAAACTTGTCTTCCATGAGTAATTTGGTCCTCCAATAGAACTTTCATACCATTTATATCCTTCCCATAACTCACGAAGTCTCTTCTTTGAGAGTTTTGCAATTGAGTACCCGAATTTCCAAAACCTTACAAAAAAGTCCATAGGTTGCTTGACAAACAAGCAATCCTTTAGGCTTTTCTTGGGGGCCAAGTTACTAACTTGGAAAACTTTTAAGGAGGTGTTGATCATGCCTTTTACCCCCCACACTTCAATCACTATGGTGAGAATTACACAATATAATGGTTTTTAGCCATTATGACACACTTGTAATTCTCTCATTTTGTGAGGTGGTAACAGATTATGTGTAGTTAATTCCACTTAATTACTTTGAATGCTTTGGCAGTTTTGATATTGTTTTTATCAAAATATGCCTAGGCAATGTTTTAAGTGTTGTTACTTTATTTTATTGATTAGACAAAGCATAAACTCATGCATGATTGCATAGTAGGATTAAATAACTAGAAGCATAAACGTTTTAACTATTGCGCATGTAATCAATTAGCCAATTGTGACTATTGTTGGACAAGTTCCCACAGGCTTCTTGGGCAGGCCCACGAGGGGTCATGTTAATAGTGACTCTTAGCTGGTGGTTTGACAGATGGCAGGAGATTACGGGGAAAAAGACCCGAACTTGGCAAAGTACCATGACCTTGCAAAAAGGCTTATCCAAGAATTTGATAGGGTACAAATAGGAAATGTACCTCGGTGAGAAAATATGGAGGTGGATACTTTGGCTAGGTCAAAAGAATCCACCGAAGTACTCTATCAGCCGAGCACAGTAATAATGCCCATAGCAACCTTGGGTAGGGGGTGGAAAGATCCTATCAAGAAATACCTCACAACCTCGGAGGTTCCCGAAGGCCCTTTTGAAGCCACAAAGGTTCGAAATCCCTCTAGTAGGTACTTCTTGATCGGAGAAGATTTGTACCTACAAGGGTACACATATCCGTTGCAAAGGTGTGTCAGCGAAGAGGACATTGAGATGGTCCTTGAAGAAGTCCGTAAGGGGGCTTGCGGTTTTCACATCGGGATTGATGCCCTTGCTGGAGTGCTACTCCGCCAAGGATATTTATGGCCTACCTTAAGGAAGGATGCGAGGTAGTTTGTCTAGAAATTCAACAAGTGCCAAAGACACGCTTCCATCCAAAGACTACCCTCGGAAGTAATAACTTCAGCAAACTATCCGAGCCCCTTTGTTGTTTAGGGTATTAACGTCATTGGGCCTCTTCCAACAACTCCAGGAGGAGTGAAGTTTTGCGTAGTCGTAGTTGACTACTTCACCAAGTGGATCGAGGTAGAGCCTTTAGCAACAATATTGGCAAATGACATACAAAGATTCATCTGGAAGAACATCATATGCAGATTTGGCGTACTAAGGGTGATAATGGCTGATAATGGTTCCCAGTTTACCTATAAGGGTTTCCAGGAATTCACAACCGGCCTTGGGATAAATTTGCACTTCACCATGGTTGCCCATCCTCAGAGCAATGGACAAGTTGAAGTGTCCAACATAATGATAAAAGATGTTCTAAAAAATAGGTTCAAAGAAGCAAAAGGAAAACGACCAGGAGAGCTTCCGAGCGTACTGTGGAGCTATCGAACAACACCTAGAAGGGCCACAGGTGAGACACCCTTCTCACTCCTTTTTGACATAGAGGCCATTATCCCTGTTGAGGTTGTACAACCATCTGTTAAAATAGAGGTGTTTGACAAAGAAGAGAACCACCTCGATTTAAGAACTACGTTTGATATGGCTGACAAACATAGAGAGATGGTCGAACTTAGAAGAAAAGCTTTTTAGTAGAGAGTAGGCATTGCTATAAACTTGTATGTCAACTGTAAAGGAATCAAGAAAATGAACCTCATTCTCTGAAAGGCTGAATTTGAAGCCCGAAAACTATCTCATGAAGTACTTCGGCCAAATTGGGATGGGCCTTATTTGGTCCTCGAGGAAGTTCAGCCTGGAGTCTATAAGCTCAGTGGCACCAAAGGTAGAGAATTGAAAAATACATGGCATTCATACTCTTTGAAAAAATTGTACACTTAGAAAAAATTTCGGGGGAAAAATTGTGCAAAAGACGCCAAAGGGGGCAAGCCAAATGTGGTTGTTTCCGAAAGTGTATGATTGAAATTGTACAATTTTTGTCGAAGATAGTTGGTGCCGAGGGAGACAAGCTGAATGTGGTTGTTTCTGAAAGTGCATGAGTGAAACTGTACAATTTTTACTGAGGGTGATTGACCGAACATGGTTGGCGCCTAAGGTACTTAACTATTTTTTTCACAAATTAAGTTTCACTGAAGACAGTCGACCGAAGACGGTCTTCCGAAGAAGGCTGACCAAAGATTGTCGGGAAACCTTCTATTAAGTTTGTATGTCCTTGGTAGTGCCTTTAAAGGACAGTACTACTTATTGCCGAATATAGTTAAACTTCAAAGAACAAAGATGATGTCTAAAGTTGTATCAATCAGAGACATGGTCAAAGTTTTGTACAAGAAAAGGGAAAGTTCCATTAAGTTCAGATAACAAAGTACAAAGTACCAAAGCAAAAAGAGAGGCCTATTTCTTGTCTTGCCCATCTTCGGGGTCTGCAGCATCCTCAGAATGGTCATCTTCGGCCTCGTCATCTTCATTCGTGCCAACCTGGATCGTCGGAAGGGGAAGCATTGGAAGGTTGAGAAATTCTATGCTTGACCATTTCGAAGATGGTCCTTCGGGGATATGAAGCACCCACAAGAAGGAGAGGTCAAGGTCAGGATACTTGGACAAGACTTGGTGGCGAGCAAGGCAAAAATAGTCCTGATAAGAGGACTTAGTCGCTTCATTAGACTTAGCCTTCTTTGCCTTCAAATCCTCCAGTTCTTTCTTAAGCACTTCGACCTCCTTCTCTAGTTTCTTTTTCTTCTTCTTCTTTTACTTCTACAACCGATCGATCTCGGCTATGAATTTCCCATTAAGCCCCAATGCCTTCGTGAGATTGGCAATGGCTTCCTCTCTCTCTTTTTGAAAGGCTTCATTGGCCGAAGTCAGCGTGACCACCCTCGAGCCGAGGTCTGACACTTTGGAAGAAAAGTCTTCCAGAAGCTCATTCTGGCTCTTCAGCACATCTTCCTGAAGATTGGCCAGGTCCTCATTCACATTTTTTTTAAGCTCACCATACTTGACGACCGAGCCAACAAACAGCTCCTTGGCCTTGGCCAAGTTCTCCTCCAATCAACTTCGGACAGAAGATTGTTTGGTTGCCCAAGCCTAAAAATATCCACTTTATGTGAAAAGCTGCAAAGGGAAGGATTATGAATGTCGGTCAAAAGTAACAAAAGCCCATAATTTTTCTAAGTCCTAAAGGGTTAAAAGTTTACCTAGGCAGTGTGTTCGCTCATCCTCATCGTGAGGACCTCCTCATTCAGACATTCCTCTGTCAGGGACTGAAAGGTAGCATTGGTCCTAATGCCCCTCGCCATCTGAGGGGCCATCCGCTGACTATCCACGGAGAACAAGTCCATGTCCTCTGTAAAAGCCCAGAAGGGCTTTTTCACAACCTTATCCCTTAGGATTTTTTAGTTCTGAATGGTCCTCTTCTAAGCATGATCTTCAACGCACAGAGCCTACACTCCTTCGTCTGCAAAGTCATGAAGAATTTCCATTAAAAGGTCATCCCTTAGCCATTCGTCTACAAGGGCTAAAATACCAAAAATTCCTAAACTCATAGCTGAATGGCTAAGGGACAAACCTGGGGGGAGTTCGGCATTGTCCCTGTTAGAGTCGCCGACATCAAGGACCATGACAGGAACCCCTTTGCCCTTTTTCTTTCTGTGTTCCTCTAGTTTTGATAGCCGAAGTGCCTATCACCTTTCAAACTCGTAGGTTCGGGTAAAGCACCACCCTCGGAAGGAGAGGCACCAACTTCGGGAAGAACCATGTCCGGCCCCTTTCACATCCTACCTCAGTAATTCTTCATCTCTGGGGACGATAGTGTCAACCTTGGTAAGACAACCGAACCGCCCTCAACAGAAGAGAATGTTCCCAAACAAGGCCATCCTCAGCAAGGATATTCCTGGGATACTGAAGTAACCTCGGGAGATAGTTCTCCTGCTCCGAAGAGATCCCTTCTACCAAAGGGACCTCGAGAGTACGGTAGAAGCAATTAAGGAGCCTCTGGTACATCCACGACAGCCGCCCCCAGACACGCTCTGACACGCCGCCTGCAAAAATGCTCTGACACGCCACCCTCACGGGGCCTAAGCTCCAGGCCAAGCGGCCTGCGGTCAGCTAGATACTCCCTTTCTACCCGAGGATACAGATCACATCTGACCATATACGTGTCATAATCTAGGCCGGCCACGTCAAGTAGACTTCTGCTGCTACCCCCTCTATAAATATTTGGTAAAGCACCCCAGGTAAGGGGGCATCACTGGCATTAGAGAGCTAACCTCTTCATTCTTCACTATCTCCAAAACACTGACTTGGGCGTCGGAGGTTCCCCCCGCCCGAAAAAAGACTCTGGCGATGTCCTAACCACTATTTTCTCGACTTTTCAGGCGGGCTCTCCTGGGAAACCTCCATTTCAGGTGCTCTTCCTCACTAAAAGTCCCTTCCGCTTCCACCATGTCACATAATGAGGATGTTGCAAGACATCAAGTTTTTTGACCGAAAGCTTTCCCACCGAAGTTCCCAATGTCTCGGTAGCCACATTGGGACTCAGAGGGTTGAACAGATTGCCGATTCTAAGGATGGATCAGCATGAACAGGATTTTGATCAAGCACTTCCTTTTCACCTTTGAGTGGAGGTGAAAAGGAGTCCTCTTTAGCTTTCTTTGACTTTAATGCTGAAGACGGTCCGGCTGGCACCTTCTTCTTCTTCGTGCCTTCTTTTTCTATTGCTCCCCCATCTTGGCCTAATCGTGAAGAGTGATAGCCAAAGGGCTATACCCTTCAAACTCCCATGCTCTGACGAGCACCACCCTCAGAGAAGACAAGTACCAACCTTGAAAAGAGGGTCCGTAGTCCTTGACCCCTTAACCTCGGTAATCCACCAACCCATGGGGAATAGCAGGACTGACCTCGGTAGTACGGTGTGTTGGGTTTCGGAAGCCAAACAAGCACAGCAGAATTTAACCGGAACCCTCCAAGATCCAAGTGAAACAGGGTAAACTGAGTGTTCGAAAATTTTCATACCTAATTTTCGGTTGAGATCTTTCACCCAACTATAGAGTCGAATCACAAAACCTGAATAGTTGATGTGTTCAAGCTCT
This sequence comes from Aquilaria sinensis, assembly GCA_005392925.1. Taxonomy (NCBI): domain Eukaryota; kingdom Viridiplantae; phylum Streptophyta; class Magnoliopsida; order Malvales; family Thymelaeaceae; genus Aquilaria; species Aquilaria sinensis. The sequence continues at coordinate 116,686 of SMDT01000508.1, read as the reverse complement.
CTATGGTATCCACACGAGTCTCTCGGGATCACCACGCTTCCACCACGTCTCGGCAGATGATTTCTCTTGCTTTCGCAGTGCTAGCTTGCATCCTCATTGCAAGAGAAGAGTGCGGCTGTCCTTTCGGGAGGCTAGGGCAAGAAGCTGCAAATTTCTCACTAAAAGTTGTATTTATAGTAAGACTCAACTTCCAGGCCTAATGGGTTTCAAAGCCCTAATCCAATTAGACTTCAATTTCGGGTTTAATAATGGCTCAACTTTTGGGCCCATTATTAATTCAAAATTATTGTGAAACCATAACCCAAATAATTAGCCGATGCACTCTAATGATCCAAATGGCTCTATGTGTGCGACCCAATAGGCTCTTACCACGTTGGCAATGATAATAAATCACATTTATGATCATAAGCAATGAGCGGCATCTAGCAACACATTATTACTACCCAAGTGACAAGATTGTCGTTGATTCGACTAATCCTTTATGATCATTACCGATATACACCATTGTCCCTTTGTCCAAGATATCAAGACTAAGCACGAGACATGGAATGTGTCACTCTCGTATAGCCCAATCTATGGTTTCTTGATTACCGAGTAGACCAACTTAAACTGATGACATTGATATCGTATATCAACTCATCCAAGCATGGCCAAGCATTTTCTAAGTCTCACTCTATCAAGGGGCCCAAAGATATCACTCCCATTACATAGGTGGGAAAAATCCCATATTGATCATACAAATCCCTCCGCATGATATGTAACATAGCCAATGACCTCCTTCAAGTTCACTCAATTATGAGCAACAAAGGAAAGTATCAAAGTATGTGACTCACATGTGGGGAACCTTGATGGTCTTAGGTCTCAGCACTACATATACCATGATCATTATGAGAATCACTTATGACACTCATATAATGATCCATGTAGCGTTCTTATGCTGGGTCGGTCTAGTGCACAAGTTCTCCAACTTGTACCCATATGTAGACTACATATCTCATATTAGTCTCCACATATGGTAGTTGTTATGTATTATTGCAATCCGCTCCACAAAATACTAGACCAGAGACGTTTGAGAATATTATTATTCTAGGGTTACCATTATATTTATTACTTTACGCTGAAGGAAAACAGAAAACATAATTGCTGGAGTAATGCCTTAATAAAATATCATGACTCAATCTGCAAAAAATACAACCATCTCATGATGGGCTTCTGGGCACAACACTAACAATCTCCCACTTCCACTAAAAGCCAATCATCCATGTATCTAATACCAGTGGACCTAGAATGGATATCATGCTTCTGCTACGTAAGGGGCTTTGTCAGTGGATCAGCAATGTTGATGTCTGTCAAAGTCCTGCATATCCTTACATCGCCACTCTCGATGATCTCCCTAGTGAGATGATAGCATCGGAGTATGTGTTTGGATCGCTGGTGAGATCGAGGTTCCTTAGCCTGTGCGCTTGCTCCATTGTTCTCACAATAGAGCTTTATCGGGTCAGCAATCCTTGGAACCACTCCAAGTTCAGTGATGAACTTCTTGATCCAAACTGCCTCCTTCACAACATAAGAGGTGGCAATGTACTCAGATTATATTGTAGAGTTAGCTACTGTCTCTTACTTTGAACTCTTCTAGCTCATAGCACCACCACCAATACAAAACACATAACCAGATTGCGATCTAGAATCATCCTTATCAGATTGGAAGCTTGCATTGGTATAACCCCTTACAACGAGCTCATCTTCACCTTCAAAGACAAAGAATGCATCCTTAGTCCTTCATAAGTACTTAAGGATGTTCTTAACTGCTGTCCAGTGACTCTCACGAGGGTTTGATTGGTACCTACTCATCATGCTCAAGGCATATGAGACATTGGGACAAGTACATATCATGGCATACATGAATGATCCAATTGTTGACACATATGGAATCTTACTCATGCACTCTCTATCCTCAGGTGTACTTAGACACTGAGATCTAGAAAGAGTTATACCATGTGACATGGGCAAGAATCCTCTATTGGAATCTTGCATGCTAAACCTCTTTAGCACCTTGTCAATGTATGTACTTTGACTTAGGCGAATAAGCTTTCTAGATCTACCTCTATAGATACTGATGCCTAACACATAGGCTGCTTCACCCAAGTCCTTCGTAGAGAAACATTTCCCTAGCTAATTCTTCACAGATTTTAGCTCACGAATGTCATTCTTGATGAGTAGTATGTCATCTACATACAATTCCAAGAAGACAATAGGGCTCCCACTAACATTCTTGTAGACATAAGGTTCATCTTCATTTTTTATAAAACCAAACTCTTTGTTTGCTTCATCAAAATGAAGATTCCAACTTTAAGAGGCTTGCTTCAGTCTTGCATACTTTATTTTCATTCTCAAGAGTGAAAAAACCCTCAGGTTATGTCATGTACACATCCTCAAGTAGCTTTCCATTTAGGAATATAGTTTTGACATCCACTTGCCATATCTCATAATCATAGTGTGCAACAATAGTGAACAAAATTTCAATGGATTTAAGCATAGCAACTGGTGAAAAAGTTTCATCATAGTCAATACCCTGAATTTGCTTGAAACCTTTTGTAACCAGTCGCCCTTTAAAGGTAATCACATTACCATCCATGTCAGTTTTCTTCTTGAAAGCCCGTTTGCACCCTATGGGTTTCACCTTTTCAGGTGGGTCAACCAAAGTCCATACTTGGTTTTCATACATGGATTCCATCTTGGATTTCATGGCCACTAGCCACTTCTCAGAGTCAGGCCCCGACATAGTTTGTTGGTAGGTTGTGTGCTCATCTTGATCCATGAGCATCACATCACCAGTGTAAGTCATGAGAAATCCATATCTCTCAGGCACACATCGAATCCTACCAGACCTACGTGGGCTCTGTACTATAGGAACAGACTCTTGAACCACAATATCTTGTGGTGCTTGTTCAGGTTCTAGTTTAGGTTCGATGTCTCGTTGTTGTTCTTGAATTTCTTTAGGTTCTACTTTCCTCCCACTAGTTCCTTTAGAGATAAACTCTTTCTCTAGAAAGACACCAGTTCGAGCAATAAACACTTTTTGCTCAGAAGGATTGTAGAAATAGTAACCATTTGTTTCTTTGGGATACCCAACAAAAATGAATTTTTGAGATTAGGGCCTTAGTTTGTTAGAGAATTGACGTTTCACATAAGCGTCACAGTGCCAAATCTTCACAGAAGACAATTTGGGATGCCTCCCACTCCATATCTTATATGCTGTCTTTTGAACCGATTTAGATGGAACTCGGTTTAGTCCAAAAGCGTGTCTCTTGAGCATGTCCCCAAAAGGAGTTTGGAAGGTCAACTTGACTCATCATAGAGCGAACCAAGTCAAATAGAGTTCAATTTCTCTTTTCAGATACACCATTCCATTGAGGTGTACCAGGTGGAGTGAGTTGGGATACTATACCACACTCCTTCAGATAGTCAAGGAATTCTCAATCCAAGTACTCTTCACCTTGATCTGATTGAAGCACTTTGATACTCTTCTCGAGTTGATTTTCTACATCATTCTTGAATTCTTTAAACTTTTCAAAGGATTCTGACATGTGTCTCATGAGATACACATAGCCATTTCTGCTGAAATCATCGGTGAAAGCAATTGAGTATTGAAAACCTCCTCTAGCATGTGTAGACATAGGACCACACACATCACTATATATGAGTCCTAGCAAGTCATTAGCCCTTTCACTTTGCCCTGTGAATGAGGCTTTGGTCATCTTGCCCAACAAACATGGCATACATGTCTCATATAATTCAAAATCAAATGAGTCTAACAGTCCATCTTTATGGAGCTTGGATATGCAGGTCTCATTTATGTGGCCCAAGTGACAGTGCCAGATATAGGTCAGGTTCGAATCATTTAATCTAACCTTCTTGGTATTCACATTATAGATTGGATCTTTGAGGTCTAGAACATACAACCCATTGCCAAGTTGAGCACTACCATAAAAGATTTCATTCAAATAAATAGAAGAACATTTGTCCTTCATTATAAATGAAAAACCTCTCTTGTCCAAACAAGAAACAGAAATCAAATTTCTACTAATAGTAGGCACAATGTAGTAGTTGTCTAATTCTAAAACTAATCCACTAGGTAAAGAGAGAACATAAGTCCTTACGGCTAAGGCAGCAACCCTTGCTCCAATTCCAACACATAGGTCCACTTCACCTCAAGTCAATCTTCTACTTCTACTTAGATCCTGCACATTTGCACAAATGTGAGATCTGATGGGTTTTGGGAGCCAAACAGCGCAGTGAAATTTAATCGAACCCTTCAGGATCGAAGTGAAATGGGGTAAACCGGGTGTTCGAAAATTTTCATACCTAATTTTCGGTTGAGATCTCTCACTCAACTGTAGAGTCAAACCCAAAACCTGAACAGTTGACACATTTAGGCTCTCTATGGTATCCACACAGGCCTTTCGGGATCACCACGCTTCAACCACGTCCCGGCCGATGCATTTTTCTTGCGCTCGCAGTGCTAGCTTGCGTCTTCCAAGGAATTGCAAGAGAAGAATGTGGCTGTCCTTTTTGGAGGCTAGGGCAAGGAGGCCTGTGAATATCTCACTAACAAGTTCTCCAACTTGTACCCATATGTAGACTACATATCTCATATTAGTCTCCACATATGCTAGTCGTTATGTATTATTGCAACCCGCTCCACAATAATACTAGACCAGGGACGTTTAAGAATATCATTATTCTAGGGTTACAATTATGTTTGTTAAGTTACGCAGAAACAAAACAACAAACATAATTGCTGGATTAATGCCTTAATAAAATATCATGACTCAATGTGCAAAAAATACAATCATCTCATGATTGGCTTTTGGGCACAACACTAACAATCTCCCACTTGCACTAAAAGCCAATCATCCATGTATCTAATACCGATGGACCTAGAATGGCTATCATGCTTTTGCTGCGTAAGGGGCTTTGTCAGTGGATCAGCAATGTTGCTATCTGTCGAAGTCCTGCATATCCTTACATCACCCCTCTCGATGATCTCCCTGATGAGATGATAGCGTCGGAGTATGTGTTTGGATCGCTGGTGAGATCGAGGTTCCTTAGCCTGTGCGATTGCTCCATTGTTGTCACAATAGAGCTCTATCGGGTCGGTAATGCTTGGAACCACTCCAAGTTCAGTGATGAACTTCTTGATCCAAACTGCCTCCTTCGCAGCATCAGAGGCGGCAATGTACTCAGATTCTGTTGTAGAGTCAGCTACTGTCTCTTGCTTTGAACTCTTCCAGCTCACAGCACCACCACCAATACAAAACACATAACCAGATTGCGATCTAAAATCATCCTTATCGGATTGGAAGCTTGCATCGGTGTAACCCCTTACAACGAGCTCATCTTCACCTCCAAAGACCAAGAATGCATCCTTAGTCCTTCGTAAGTACTTAAGGATGTTCTTAACAGCTGTCCAGTGACTCTCACCGGGGTTCGATTGGTACCTACTCGTCATGCTCAAAGCATATGAGACATCGGGACGAGTACATATCATGGCATACATGATAGATCCAATTGCTGAGGCATATGGAATCTTACTCATGCGCTCTCTCTCCTCAGGTGTACTCGGACACTGAGATCTAGAAAGAGTGATACCATGTGACATGGGCAAGAATCCTTTCTTGGAATCTTGCATGCTAAACCTCTTTAGCACCTTGTCAATATATGTACTTTGACTTAGGCCAAGAAGCTTTCTAGATCTATCTCTATAGATCCTGATGCCTAACACATAGGCTGCTTCACCCAAGTCCTTCATAGAGAAACATTTCCCTAGCCAAGTCTTCACAGACTGTAGCTCAGGAATGTCATTCCCGATGAGTAGTATGTCATCTACATACAACACCAAGAAGACAATAGCGCTCCCACTAACCTTCTTGTAGACACAAGGTTCATCTTCATTTTTGATAAAACCAAACTCTTTGATTGCATCATCAAAATGAAGATTCCAACTTCGAGAAGCTTGCTTCAGTCCATAAATGGACCTTTGCAACTTGCACACTTTATTGGCATTCTCAGGAGTGACAAAACCCTCAGGTTGTGTCATGTACACATCCTCAAGTAGCTTTCCATTTAGGAATGCAGTTTTGACATCCATTTGCCATATCTCATAATCATAGTGTGCAGCAATAGCAAACAAAATTTGGATGGATTTAAGCATAGCAACTGGTGAAAAAGTTTCATCATAGTCAATACCATGAATTTGCTTGAAACCTTTTGCAACCAATCGTCCCTTAAAGGTAATCACATTACCATCCATGTCAGTTTTCTTCTTGAAAACCCATTTGCACCCTATGGGTTTTACCCCTTCAGGTGGGTCAACCAAAGTCCATACTTGGTTTTCATACATGGATTCCATCTCGGATTTCATGGCCACTAGCCACTTCTCAGAGTCAGGCCCCGACATAGCTTGTTGGTAGGTTGTGGGCTCATCCTGATCCATGAGCATCACATCACCAGTGTGAGTCACGAGAAATCCATATCTCTCGGGCTCACGCCGAATCCTACCAGACCTACGTGGGCTCTGTGCTACAGGAACAGACTCTTGAACCACAACATCTTGTGGTGTCTGTTCAGGTTCCATTTCAGGTTCGATGTCTCCTTGTTGTTCTTGAATTTCTTCAAGTTCTACTTTCCTCCCACTAGTTTCTTTAGAGATAAACTCTTTCTCTAAAAAGACACCAGTTCGAGCAACAAACACTTTTTGCTCAGAAGGATTGTAGAAATAGTAACCCTTTGTTTCTTTGGGATACCCAACAAAAAGGCATTTTTGAGATTTGGGCCCTAGTTTGTCAGAGGATTGACGTTTCACATAAGCGTCACAGCCCCAAATCTTCATAAAAGACAAATTGGGACGCCTCCCACTCCATATCTCATATGGTGTCTTTTGAACCGATTTAGATGGAACTCGGTTTAGTGTAAAAGCGGCTGTCTCTAGAGCATGTCCCCAAAAGGAGTTTGGAAGGTCAGCTTGACTCATCATAGAGCGAACCATGTCTAACAGAGTTCGATTTCTCCTTTCAGATACACCATTCCATTGAGGTGTACCTGGTGGAGTGAGTTGTGATACTATACCACACTCCTTCAGATAGTCAAGGAATTCTCGATCCAAGTACTCTCCACCTCGATCTGATCGAAGCACTTTGATACTCTTCCCGAGTTGATTCTCTACTTCATTCTTGAATTCTTTGAACTTTTCAAAGGATTCTGACTTGTGTCTCATAAGATACACATAGCCATATCTGCTGAAGTCATCAGTGAAAGTAATGAAGTATTGGAAACCTCCTCTAGCTTGTGTAGACATAGGGCCACATACATCACTATGTATGAGTCCTAGTAAGTCATTAGCCCTTTCACTTTGCCCTGTGAATGGGGCTTTGGTCATCTTGCCCAACAAACATGACTCACATGTCTCATATGATTCAAAATCAAATGAGTCCAAGAGTCCATCCTTATGGAGCTTGGATATGCGGGTCTCATTTATATGGCCCAAGCGACAGTGCCAGAGATAGGTCGGGTTTGAATCATTTAATCTGACCTTCTTGGTATTCACATTATAGATTGGATCTTCGAGGTCTAGAACATACAACCCATTGCTAAGTTGAGCACTACCATAAAAGATTTCATTCAAATAAATAGAACAACATTTGTCCTTTATTATAAATGAAAAACCTTTCTTGTCCAAACAAGAAACAGAAATCAAATTTCTACTAATAGTAGGCACAAAGTAGCAGTTGTCTAATTCTAAAACTAATCCACTAGGTAAAGTGAGAACATAAGTCCCTACGGCTAAGGCAGCAACCCTTGCTCCATTTCCAACACGTAGGTCCACTTCACCTCGGGCCAATCTTCTACTTCTACTTAGATCCTGCACATTTGCACAAATGTGAGATCCACATCCAGTATCCAATACCCAAGATGAGGAAGTAGAAAAGTTAGCCTCTATAACAAAAATACCTGAAGTGGAAGTCTTACTTCCCTTTTCCTTAGCAAGTTCTTCAAGATAGAGCTTGCAATTGCGCTTCCAGTGTCCAGGTTGCTTACAATGGAAGCACTCCCCTTCCTTTGCCACACCACCCTTTGGTTTCAGTGCAGCTGAAGAAGAACTAGCATTGGACTTTCCATTAGCTTTATCCTTCTTCTTGTTGGCTTTTCCCTTTCCCTTGCCCTTTTGAACCATCAAAATGGGCTTAGCCTTCTTAAGGTTTTGCTCAGCAGTTCTCAACATGTTGAGCAATTCAGGGAGGGACTTGTCAAGGTCGTTCATGTTATAGTTCATGACGAACTGACTGTAGCTTTCAGGCAACGATTGCAAGACTACATCAATAGCCAACTCTTTCTGAAGAGCAAATCCCAAATTCTCAAGATTCTCAATGTACCCAATCATCTTGAGCACATGAGGACCCACGGGACTTCCCTCAGACATCTTGCACTGAAACAATGCCTTAGAGGTCTCAAACCTCTCATGCCTAGCTTGCTCTTGGAAAAGCATTTTGAGATGTTCGATCATATCGAACGCCCCCATGTTCTCATGTTGCTTCTGAAGCTCAGATTCCATCTCTCAAGTTACAGTTATTTAGGTAGGCAACTCCTTGCCAATTGCATCTTATGCAACTCTTGGATAGTTGGGTGAACAACACTTGTCCAAGCTCATCTCATGAGCTTAAGCCCAACTCTATGCCTCTAAGTCCCTAATCCTATTAGGATGACTTAGTTAAGTCGGACCCAAAGTTAGCAATTTGGATATCACTATTATCCCATCGCGCCTTACCAAGATGAACATAGGTGCTTTGCTTTGGCAAACCCACCTAATGTTGATCAAAGTCTTGACGAGTGCCAACATTTGGAAGGCATCACATTTAATGACTTAATATTTGTTTGAGGGATTTTTCGTTTGATCTCACCAATTTGTTATCTCTGGTTGTCTTATACATGCATCACATACAAATATAAAACATGCATCTCATGGGTACAAGAAAGTAAACGTGACATGGTTATAGCCAAAACTATGTGATATTCTCAGGCCAATGAGAATATCATGAAAGCCTAAGAAAAGAAAAGAGTCTTCATAAGCTCCTTCTCTTCCTTTCTTGGTTGCCGTTTTGTTGTCACCTCCTTGGACATACCACCTTGGATGATCCCATAATGCACCATTACATCAATAATAGAAACCTTGAGTTACATTTGAGGGGAGTAAGGTGAGAAGAGAATGTACAATGAGAGTGATAAGAAAAGGCATGACTCATAGGCCGTATTTACAAGTACAACCAATCAAGGGCTATAACCATGCACCATGCTTCAAACACCAATTAGCATATCATGTCAAATCTCATTCAACAAATATGCATGCCAATTTTCGCGCGTTGATTAACCAGTTTTTATTTATGTGGCACTTCGCATACGACGGTCCCACTAGCCGGTCAGTGGCCGGTGGTTCCGTTGACCAGTCAGGGATGGGATCAAGGGGAGCCGCCCTTGTAGAGGGCGTGGGGGGCAGCGCCCCCCGGCACAAAAAATTGTCTTACAATTGCTTAGCCTGAAATCTTCTATTTCGAGCAAGTAGGCACCTGAGACTCCTCCAATCGAGCCACCAAAAATACGTTACTTTCGGTGCCCGAACAGGCCGAATCCGAACAAAGCTATGGTTTTTGCAACTATTGCAAGAATCCTAATCCATATAGGTATCTCATACCATTCAATTTCCAGTTAATCTCATTAACCAATTAGTGTCGTTTCTTCATATATGTCATATGTTCATTACGAGTTCCGGTTTCAAGCATCATGAATAAATCTAATTAATCATGGCCGAAAAGCAACCGAACACATAACATCTTGCGATTCAACATCAATCCCGATTTAGGGTTTCACTAGTAGCTCTGATACCACTGTTGGGTTTCGGGAGCCAAACAGCACAGTGCAATTTAACCAAAACCTTCTAGGATCCAAGTGAAACGGGGTAAACCTGGTCTTTGAAAATTTTCATACCTAATTTTTGATTGAGATCTCTCACTCAACTGTAGATTCGAATCACAAAACTTGAGCAGTTGACATGTGCAAGCTCTCTATGGTATCCACACGAGCTTCTCAGGATCACCACGCTTCCACCACGTCCTGGCAAATGCGTTTCTCTTGCGCTCGTAGTGCTAGCTTGCGTCCCCCAAGGAATTGCAAGAGAAGAGTGCGGCTGTCCTTTTGGGTGGCTAGGGCAAGAAGACCCACGAATTTCTCACTAGAAGTTGTATTTATAGTGAGACTCAACTTCCAGGCCTAATGGGTTTCAAAGCCCTAATCCAATTAGGCTTTAATGCCATGTTAATAATGGCTCAACTATTGGGCCCATTATTAATACAAAATTATTGTGAACCCAAAACCCAAATTATTAGCCCATGCACTCTAATGATCCAAATAGCTCTATGTGTGCGACCCAATAGGCTCTTGGCACGTTGGCAATGATCATAAATCACATTTATGATCATAAGCAATGAGCGGTGTCTAGCAACACATCATTGCTACCCAAGAGACAAGATTGTCGATGATTCGACTAAACCTTTATGATCATCCCCGATATATGCCATTGTGCCTTTCTCCAAGATGTCAAGACTAAGCATGAGACATGGAATGTGTCACTCTCATATAGCCCAATCTTTGGTGTCTTGATTACCGAGTAGACCAACTTAAACTGATGACATTGATATCGTATATCAACTCATCCAAGCATGGCCATGCACTTTTCTAAGTCTTACTCTATCAAGGGGCCCGAAGATATCATTCTCGTTACATAGGAGGGACAAATCCCATCTTGATCATTCAAATCCCTCCACATGATATGTGGCATACCCAATGACCTCCTTCAAGTTCACTCAGTTACGAGCAATAAAGGAAAGTATCAAAGTATGTAACTCACATGTAGGGAACCTTGATGATCTTAGGTCGAAGGACTACATATACCATGATCACTATAAAAATCACTTATGATACTCATATAACGATCCATGTAGTGTTCTCATGGTGGGTCGGTCCAGTACACAAGTTCTGCAACTTGTACCCATATGTAGACTACATATCTCATGTTAGTCTCCACATATGTTAGTCGTTATGTATTATTGCAACCCACTCCACAGTAATACTAGACCAGGGACATTTAAGAATATCATTATTCTAGGGTTACAATTATGTTTATTACGTTACGTAGAAACAAAACAAGGAGCATAATTGCTGGATTAATGCCTTAATAAAATATCATGACTTAATGTGCAAAAATACAATCATCTCATGATTAGCTTTTGGGCACAACACTAACAAGATTAGTGTCTCTAGTGCACCCTCAGTACATTTCCTTCCCGGCCGTAAATACTCACTTGATGCCTAAAACACCTATGGGGTCCTTACCTATGTTACAAGGCACTACCCAAGCTTAGCCCAACCTAGTTATTGTTGGCTTGGTAGCCAACTAGACACCTCAACCCCTTCACTAGGCTCTGATGAGCCTCTAGTCTTACTCGACACCTTGACTGCCTTGTAGGCGCCCAAACCTCTAACACTATTAAGCAACTCCTTAATGACCATCTATCACTTAGCTTATGGCTATAAAAGCCATTTTTCCTTCCATACTTAACTACCATACCATGACTACAATGTGCCACTATCTTGTCGAAACAATGCACTTGTGGCTTTTACCATATTAAATTACCTTATTGGTGGGAGAACCAATTCCACCACCACTTTAGTTAGCTATCGGGAGGTGGTTACTAATATAAAATATCTCGAGTGGCCACTCGCTACAACTCCACTAAGTGCGCCAAGCTATGCGCCCTGGTACTAGGTCTATCCTCTCAGAGTTGTAAGCCTCACCTACTAGGCCCTGATCACTATCGCAAGTCACAAGTCCTTCCTTTTGAATGCACTAAGGACACATGAATTGCACTAACTCTGGGCTTAAAACTAGCTTGACCATAAGCCTCACCAAATAGGGCCTGACCAATAACTTTCCCCTGCTTTAGTGAACACAACAACTACTAGAGTTATTGTACAACCTATGAGAGTGACGTACTTATGCTAGACCTTGTTCATTGGATTACCAAGTGTTATATTAAACTAGGTGGGAGATTACTTGTCACTTTGGCTACTTGTATTAAACGATACTCCCACTATTTTCCTCAAAATAATAACCCTTGATATTATTTTGGAACACCTCAGTGTTAAGGTATTCTAGTGGGCCAAGATCCATATTTGACCATAACCTGAGTCAGCTTTGGCTTTTTTCTCAAGTTACAGTTATTTAGGTAGGCAACTCGTTGCCAATTGCATTTTATGCAACTCTTGGATCATTGGGTGAACAACATTTGTCCAAGCTCATCTCATGAACTTAAGCCCAAGTCTATGCCTCTAAGTCCCCAATCCTATTAGGATGACTTAGTTAAGTCGGACCCAAAGTTAGCAATTTGGATATCACTATTATCCCATCGTGTTATAGCCCTTCTAGTGGGAGGCACAATTGAGGAAGGTAAAGTGTTTTAAATTAAGTTTAGAACCTTAATTCAAGTTTTCTTAGCAAGAATAGAGAAGTTTAGCAAAGTTCACTAAGTTCCAAGAAGAATAAAGCACTGAATGAAGCTCAAGGGAAAAATGGTAATTTTGCATCATGAATAGCCGGGACGAGTCCCGAGTGTTTCAAAATGAATTTTTACAACTTAAGTTTCAACCTTAACTCAAACTTGAAAAATAGACAAGAATTTAAACAAGAATTACTAAGTTACAAAAATGGGGGGCTTAATACTTTGAGGTTTTTTTGGGTTAAGTGAGGGTTTAAGAAGGGGAAAGTGGGCTATGGCTGCCATAATCCCGTTTCCAGCCTTCTCACCCCCATTTAGCTCTCAAATTGAACTTGAAATCAAGAGTTTTTGGTGCCAAGAGAAGCAATTCAAAGTATATAAGCTAGGAGGAAGCATTTTCAAGCTTGAAACCATGTTTTTGAGGCTTGGAAGGGCGTTTTCCTACTTCCCCTATTTTTGAATGAGGTAAGGAATGTGTTCTTGATTGAATTCATGTTTGTTAGTTAGTTTAAAGCTTGGGTTTTGGTTAGAGAGTGAAGTTTTGATGTTTGGTGCCATTGTTTTTTATTGGAACTTGTGTAGAACTTTGGTGAGCTTGGTTGAACTGAAAGGGATTAATTCTTGCCTGTTACTTGGAGTTGAGGTAAGGGAGATATGTTTTTAAGTTCATTGAATGCCATTAGCTTGAGTTTGCTTGAAGAATTTGAGTGGTTTTAGCTATGGCATTAGTTAAAGGTTTTGTTTGAATTATGGTGGACTAGAGGAATTGGGAGGATTGAATTGATGTTACAAGACATCATAGATTGGCTTGTGATAGTTGGTTGTGATCTATGCAACATGTTCTATGTGTATATGAAATTTTGAGGCATTCCAAGCATGTTTGATATGTGTGGGAAGTGTCCAAAGTTCATAGCAGCAAAACTGGGGTTTTTCTGGGCATTTTGCAGGTTTGGCGATGCGTCGCCAATCCCCACGAGTTCCCATGACGCATCGCCAATCCAGAAAAATGGCTCAGAACGTCGACAACTGTGGTGACGCGTCACCAAGACAACATTTGACACCTGATTTTTTTTTCAGCATAACTATTCGCTCGGGTGTCCGATAGAGGCGATTCAAGATTCCACGCGAAGCTAAGAGGGAGTACTATCAACTCCATGTTTTAAAAACACCTAAAATGCCCTAGTTTTAGATTTATATTAACTCAAATTAAAGGCAAGTTTTTAAGGAAACTATGTTGCAATGATCACAACAAGGTATTACTAGCTCAGGTGAGAGGTTTAGAACCCTTGTCGGCCTAGCCGTGCCGTAGCCACGAGGTCACAAGGCAAAACCTTGTTCATCTAGTCTACAACAACGAGGCCCTGCGGCCTAGTCTACAAAGTCCCACCATAATTCCCCTGCATAACGGCTATGGGAAGGTTACATGATTGCATCCAGTAAGCTTCGGCTTGCTAGGAGCAGGTCAGTGATCAGGACTCGCTAGGCATGGAGTGATGCACGGTGAGGAGGACTACTTGAGGAAAGGTCTTGTGGCCTAGTTATATATGCATATATAATAGAACCCTCGTGTTGTGTGAGCTCGTAGCAAGAGTGCTAGCATTTTCCTGTAGGTACATTGAAGATCCCTTACTGAGAATTGTTGAATTCTCACTCCCTGGTTTTGTTATGTAGAGACTGAAGTTGCTGGACTGGGTAATCGTTGAGGATTATTGCGATAGTGTTCTTTTGTGTGTACAGGTACGGCATTTGAGAATCCTTGTGATTCTAGTCTACATAGTGTATTTAGTTGGCTTGTTGCTCAAGTAACAGTACTAACTAGTATCTTCCTTTGGCTGCAAAGCCTAGTAGCACTTGGCAAAGGACTTTTGAGACTCGCCACTGGGACGTGTATCCAAGGTGGGAGTTAGGCTAAAGAGATCTCAATAAATGCTTATATTTATACAGTATTTTAGTTGCCTCCATAGTCTATGTTATGAGGAGTCCTTGACTCTAGGATTGCTCTTGGGTGAAGGCATTAGTCTACTTTATCTATGAATGTTCTCACGAGTTGTTATGTGTAGTAAACTCACAGAAACATTGATTTTTGCATGCTTTGGCTATTTGTACTTATTTTTGTGTAGAAATTACTCGGCCAAGTTAATGTTTTAATGTTTTATGGTTTTAATAAACCAAGTCAAAGCAGAAGAGCATGCATATTGCATATTCTATGTTAATCAACTAGTATAATGGGATTTAATCTGCACACATACACAACTAGCCAATTGCAATCCACCGTGAGACCAACTCTCACAGGGCTTCCTGGGCAGGGGCACGGGCGGTCTTGTCTCATGCCTTACCAAGATGAACATAGGTGCTTTGTTTTGGCAAACCCACCTAATGTTGATCAAAGTCTTGACGAGTGCCAACATTTGGAAGGCATCACATTTAATGACTTAATATTTGTTTAAGGGATTTTCTTCTTTGGTCTTACCAATTTGTTATCTTCGATTGTCTTATACATGCATCACATATAAATATAAAACATGCATCTCATGCTAACAAGAAAGTAAACATGACATGGTTATAGCCCAAACTATGTGATATTCTTAAGCCAATGAGAATATCATAAAAGCCTAAGAAAAGAAAAGAGTCTTCACAAGCTCCTTCTGCTCCTTCATTGGTTGCCCTTTTGTTGTCACCTCCTTGGACATACCACCTTGGATGATCCCATAATGCACCATTACATCAATAATAGAAACCTCGAGTTATATTCGAGGGGAGCAAGGTGAGAAGAGAATATACAATGAGAGTAACAAGAGAAGGCATGACTCACAGGCCGTATTTAAAAGTACAACCAATTGAGAGCTATAACCATGCACCATGCTATAACCACCAATCAGCATAACATGTCAAATCTCATTCAACAAATGCATGCCAATTAACGCTCGTTGATTAACCAGTTTTTATTTATGTTGTGCATCGCATATGCGGTCCCACTGGCCGGTCCCGCATATGGCGGTCTTACAATTGTCTTGCCTGAGATCTTCTATTTCGAGCAAGTAGGCACCCGAGACTCCTCCATTCAGGCCACCAAAAGTACCTTACTTTCGGTGCCCGAACAGGCCGAATCCGAGTCGAGCTAGGGTTTTTGCAACTATTGCAAGACTCCTAATCCATATAGGTATCTCATACCTATCAATTTCGGGTTAATCTCATTAACCAATTAGTGTTGTTTCTTCATATATCTCATATGTTCATTATGAGTTTCGGTTTCAAGCATCATGAATCAATTTAATTAATCATGGCCGAAAGCAACCGAACACATAACATCATGTGATTCAACATTCAATCTTGATTTAGAGTTTCACTAATAGCTCTGATACCACTATTGGGTTTCGGGAGCTAAACAAGTGTAGCGAAATTTAACCGAAACCCTCCAGGATCCAAGTAAAACGGGGTAAACCGGGTGTTCAAAATTTTCATACCTAATTTTCTGTTGAGATCTTTCACCTAACTGTAGAGTCGAATCACAAAACCTGCACAGTTGATGTGCTCAAGCTCTCTATGGTATCCATACGAGCCTCTCGGGATCACCATGCTTCCACCACGTCTCGATAGGTGCGATTCTCTTGCTTTTTCAGTGTTTGCTTGCGTCCTCCAAGGAATTGCAAGAGAAGAGTGTTTCACTAAAAGTTGTATTTATTCCGAGACTCAACTTCTAGGCCTAATGCGTTTCAAAGACCTAATCCAATTAGGCATCAATTTCGGGCTTAATAATGGCTCAACTTTTGGGCCCATTATTAATTCAAAATTGTTGTGAAACCATAACCCAAATAATTAACCCATCCACTCTAATGATCCAAAAGGCTTTATGTGTACGACCTAATAGGCTCGTACCACCTCGGCAATGACAATAAATCACATTTATGATCATAAGCAATGAGCGGCATCTAGCAACACATCATTGCTACCCAAGTGACAAGATTGTTGGTGATTCGACTAAACCTTCATGATCATTATCAGTATATGCCATTGTCCCTTTGTCCAAGATATCAAGACTAAGCACGAGACATGGAATGTGTCACTCTCGTATAGCCCAATCTTTGGTTTCTCGATTACCGAGTAGACCAACTTAAACTGATGACATTGATATCGTATATCAACTCATCCGAGCATGGCCATGCATTTTCTAAGTATCACTCTGTCAAAGGGCCTGAAGATATCACTTCCATTACATAGGAGCGAAAAATCCCATCTTGATCGTACAAATCCCTCCGCATGATATGTGACATACCCAATGACCACCTTCAAGTTCACTTAGTTGTGAGCAACAAGGGAAAGTATCAAAGTATGTGACTCACATGTAGGGAGCCTTGATGATCTTAGGTTGAAGGACTACATATACCATGATCACTATAAGAATCACTTATGACACTCATATAATGATCCATGTAGTGGTCTCATGGTGGGTTCGTCCAGTACACAAGTTCTCCAACTTGTACCCATATGTAGACTACATATCTCATATTAGTCTCCACATACGGTAGTCGTTATGTATTATTGCAACTCGCTCCACAATAATACTAGACCAGGGATGTTTGAGAATATTATTATTCTAGGGTTACAATTATGTTTATTATGTTACACAAAAAAAAAACAACAAACATAATTGCTGGATTAATTCCTTAATTAAATATCATGACTCAATGTGCAAAAAATACAATCATCTCATCGTTGGCTTTTGGGCACGACACTAACACAGTGCGCTACCACCCTCGGTAAGATGACTTGGCCAACTTCAGGAAAAGTAGACTCACCATCCTAACTGGGGAAAAAAACCTTCGAATGAGATTCTCTGTACCGAGGGGCGTTCCAAACGACCGGGGCAACCTCGGCAAAAAGCTTTTATATCCCAAAAAGGTCTTTTTATCCCAAAGGGGTCTCTTTCACTGAAGGGGTCTTGTCAACAACAAAAATGGTTAAGGAGCCTCTGAGACAGAAACCTCACACACGCCCCTGACACACAGGCCTCCCATGGCCCTTACTTCTGGCCAGAATGGCCTACGGCCTGCTAGATATCCTCATACCTGAAGTACGAACCGCATCTAGCCGAACACGTGTCATGATCTGAGCGAGCTATGTCAAATGGACTTATCCCAGCGCCATCCTGTAAATACCTGAGGAATGACCTTTACTCTCCAATCACTACTCCTTACTTGCCAAATACTAATTTGGGCATCGGAGGCTCCTTCCCGAAAACACACTCTGGGGACCTTCTAACCCCTGTTCTTTTGAGCGTTTCAGGTAATCTCACGTCGGAAGTCTCCTCTACCAGCATCTCCATACCAGAAGGCCCTCTCAGGCTTACCATGTCATACAATGAAGATCTTGTCGGGCATCATTTGGCACTGTCTATGGGAAATCACCCCCAGGTTGCCATTGTTAAAACCCAACGTTCTAAGGACAAGTTACTCCCGAAGTCTTCGCCCGTGCCAGAAACTCAATCGGCAACTAAACAACGTACAGCAGGCACTTTTTTGCATGAGGACTAACGTCCTCTAATGATCACGATGAGCTTCTTACGTGATTTTCAGCGCTCTGTTGTGGGTGAAAGTGGGGAGACCATTTGGGACTATGTCAAAAGTTTCAACCGAGAGGCTCTAAGTGTGCCGGACTTCCGTCCTGAAATTCGTATCCTCACAATGATTAGAGGACTTCGAAGGGACTCTCAGCTTTTTTATGAATTCTTCAAGGATCCTCCAGACACACTGGGAGAATTCTACCGAAGGGCCGAGTAGCATATGATAGCCGAAGAGCTGAGAATGGGGTGACCGAAGTCTGATCACCATCAGCCCAAAGGTCAGAGTCACTAACCTCGGTATTCAGCCAAGGGTGGGGGAAGACCTCGGAAGTAGAGCGGGAAAAAACCTATGTCATTCACTCCCCTGAACACCTCCAGAACAAACATACTACTGGCCAGGGAAAGGCAAGGCAACCCAATCCAATGTTTAAAGGCCATGACTTCGGAAAACAAGAAAAATATGAAGAAATGCTACAAGTTCCATCGGGACCATGGGCATGACATAGAGGATTGCTTCCAGCTGATGAAGTACATCGAGTCTCTAATAAAGGAGGGCCAACTTCAGCGCTACCTACAGATGCCCTCCCTAAAAGGGAGGAGGGAAGAGGAGAGGAAAGGAGATGATGACGACTATGATTCCGACAGACGTCGGAAATGAAGTCCTAAAAGGCATCCACCACCTCCAGCAGGAGTAATCAAGATGATCACCACTGGGATAGCATAGGCCGAAAGGAAGAGAAAGATGCGAGAGATCTCGGTGATGGAGTTCGGTCACCAGTTGAACAAACTTGTTTGGAAAAATTGATCCACCGTGTTGTTCCCTCATGATGACCCATTCCTAATCATGGCAAGGATAGGGAGTTGGTGTGGGGTTCGGGAGCCAAACAGCGCAGCGGAATTTAACCGAACCTCTCCAGGATCCAAGTGAAAAGGGTAAACCGGGTGTTCGAAAATTTCATACCTAATTTTCGGTTGAGATCTCTCACTCAACTGTAGAGTCGAATCAAGAAACCTGAATAGTTGACGTGTTCAGGCTCTCTATGGTATCCACACGAGCCTCTCGGGATCACCACGCTTCCACCATGTCCCGGCAGATGCGTTTCTCTTGCACTCGTAGTACTAGCTTGCGTCCTCTAAGGAATTGCAAGAGAAGAGTGCAGCTGTCCTTTTGGGTGGCTAGGGCAAGGAGACCTGCGAATTTCTCACTTAAAAGTTGTATTTATAGTGAGACTCAACTTCCAGGCCTAATTGGTTTCAAAAATCTAATCCAATTAGGATTTAATTTCGGGCTTAATAATGCCTCAACTCCTTGGCCCATTATTAATACGAAATTAAAGTGAAACCATAACCCAAATAATTAGCCCATGCACTCTAATGATCCAAATAGCTCTATGTGTGCGACCCAATAGGCTCTTGCCATGTTTGCAATGATCATAAATCACATTTATGATCATAAGCAATGAGCGGTGTCTAGTAACACATCATTACTACCCAAGTGACAAGATTGTCGGTGAATCGACTAAACCTTTATGATCATCACCGATATATGCCATTGTCCCTTTGTCCAAGATATCAAGACTAAGCACGAGACATGGAATGTGTCACTCTCGTATAGCCCAATCTTTGGTTTCTTGATTACTGAGTAGACCAACTTAAACTGATGACTTTGATATCGTATATCAACTCATCGGAGCATGGCCATGCATTTTCTAAGTCTCACTCTATCAAGGGGCCCGAAGATATCACTCCCGTTACATAGGAGGGACAAATCCCATCTTGATCATACAAATCCCTCCGCATGATATGTGACATACCCAATGACCTCCTTCAAGTTCACTCAGTTACGAGCAACAAAGGAAAGTATCAAAGTATGTGACTCACATGTAGGGAACCTTGATGATCTTAGGTCGAAGGACTACATATACCATGATCACTATGAGAATCACTTATGACACTCATATAACGATCCATGAAGTGTTCTCATGGTGGGTCGGTCCAGTACACAAGTTCTCCAACTTGTACCCATATGTAGACTACATATCTCATATTAGTCTCCATATATGCTAATCGTTATGTATTATTGCAACCCGCTCCACAATAATACTAGACTAGGGACGTTTAAGAATATCATTATTCTAGGGTTACAATTATGTTTATTACATTATGCAGAAACAAAACAATAAACAAAATTGCTGGATTAATGCCTAAATAAAATATCATGACTCAATGTGCAAAAATATAATCATATCATGATTGGCTTTTTGGGCACAACACTAACAGTTGGAATGTCAAGAAAGTACTCCTCAATGATGGTTCCAACACCAACGTGTTATTCTCCCAACTGCTGCTGAATTTGGGTATCTCAAAATGCAATCTTAAGCCTGTCACCTCCCCTACCTTCAGGGTAGGTCCGTCTTAACTCCCTGTACTCAGATTGATCGACCTACCCCTGATGCTAAGAAGAACTTCACCACAAAATAGGGATGAACTCTTTGCTTGCACAATGACAAGGTTCATCATCATAGATGTCCCTTCGTCATACAATGCCATCCTTGGGAGGCAGACACAAGGGAATCTCCACATCCGTCTAGATGTGAAGTACTTGACTGTCACCTTCACAATGAAGGATGGGGATGCTGAGATCTTCATTGACCAAGACCAAGTAAGGAAGGTCTTTGTGAAAGCAAGACAGGGTCCAACAAAGATCCATGCACAAACTTCGGGAGCAAAGACCGTGCTCAGAGAAGAGGCTAAGGGAGAAGAAACAGTAGACCTTAAAAAAATAAAAACTGAAGATCTAGAACTGGTCCCAGGCCGAAGTACCCGAGTGGGGAAAAAACTGGCTAAAGGTGACAAGGAAAAACTTGTATCTTTTTTGACAATGATCAAAGACCTGTTTGCCTACTCGCCGAAGGACATGCCTGGGGTAAACCCTCGCATAATCTAACATAGTCTTAAAGTGCAGTGAAAGGCAAAGCCTGTTAGACAAAAAAAGTGAAGCTTCTCAGCGCATAAGAACAACTTCATCAAAACTGAAGTCCAACGTTTAACGAAAGCAGGCGTAATAAGGGAGGTCAAGTACCTCGAATGGCTGAGCAATATTGTCATTGCTATGAATGAAGGGAGTGACAAACTCTGAATTTACATCGATTTTCAAAACATAAATGACACTTTCCCTAAGGATTTTTATCTTCTACCACCAATAGATTAGTTGGTGGACTCTACTATCGAATACGGCCTACTCAACTTCCTTGATGCCTTCAGTGGATACCACTAAATTCGGATGGATCCCGAATATGAGGAGAAAACTGCCTTCATCACCGAAGTTGGGATTTACTGCTACATTAGAATGCCTTTCGGTTTAAAGAATGCTGAAGCCACATACCAAAGGCTAATGAACAGGGTGTTCGACACCCAAATCAGGAGGAATATGGAAGTATATGTCAATGATATGCTAGTTAAGAGCAAATGTCCAAGTAGCCATATCTTAGACTTAACAAAAACATTCCACCGACTTCAGGAGTTTGGAATAAGTCTCAACCCGGAGAAATGCGTGTTTAGGGTGAATGCAGGCAAGTTCCTTGGAT
Organism: Aquilaria sinensis; assembly: GCA_005392925.1. Taxonomy (NCBI): domain Eukaryota; kingdom Viridiplantae; phylum Streptophyta; class Magnoliopsida; order Malvales; family Thymelaeaceae; genus Aquilaria; species Aquilaria sinensis. The sequence continues at coordinate 94,934 of SMDT01000508.1, read as the reverse complement.
TCATGGTATCAAAAAGAGGTATTTATGCCAATTTGGAAAAAGTTAAGGCCCTTCTCGGATTCCGAACTGCCACAACAGTCAAGGATGTGCAAAGGCTAACTGGGAGAAGCACTTCTCTTAGTAGATTTATCTCCAGATATGGGGATCAGTACCAACCATTCTTCAAAGTGCACACCAAAGCCACAAAAAATGACAGTACCTTCGACTCTGAAGAACGCCCCTAGAAAGAAGATTGCCAAAAAGCCTAGGATGAGCTCAAAACCTACTTAACCCATATGTCGAAACTTCGACAGCCAAAGGATAGAGAACCCCTCATCATTTCCCTAGCCATCAGTGAAAAAGTAGTAAGTTTGGTGCACATAAAAGAGGGAGGAAGACAGTGGCCGGTATACTATGTAAGTAAGTCACTACATGGAGCCGAAGTCAGGTACCCTCTTCTACAGAAGACCATCTATGCCTTAGTATTGGCACGTAGAAGGTTACGACCTTACTTCCCAACACACCCTATTACGGTCCGAAGTAACCTACCTCTTCAGGATATCTTGAGGAGGGTCAATCACTCCAGAAGACTGTCAAAATGGTGCATTGAACTCAGTGAATATGACATCACCTATGAGCCAAGGAAGGCCATAAAGGCCCAAGCATTGGCAGACTTCATCGTCGAGGTCCTAAAAACCAAAGATACCTTGCAAGACCTTATAAAAGATGAACGTGAGTGGACGCTATTTGTCCATGGAGCCTTAGGTTCCGAACACCAGGGAGCTGGAGTAGTCCTCCGAGGTCCTGAAGGAGTGGAGGCCATGAAGGCTATCAAGTTCGGATACAATGTCACCAACAATGTCACCGAATATGAAGCCCTCATAGCAGGCTTGCGGTTGGCAAAGAGGGTGGGTGTGAGAAATCTTAACGCCCACAGGGATTCTCAGCTAGTGGTCCTGCAGATGGCAGTAGATTATGCCGCAAAGGATCCAACATTGGTAAAATATCATAACCTCATCAAAGAACTCATCCAAGAGTTCGACATGGTGCATATAGAAAATGTACCTCAATGAGATAACATGGAGGCTAACACACTGGCCAAGTCAAGAGAGTCAATAGAGGTACTGCACCAGTCAAGCATAGCAGTAATGTGCATGAAAACCTCAAGAAAAGGCTGGAAGGACCCTATAAAAAAATACCTCTCAACCTCGGAACACCCCGAGAACTCACTCGAAGCAGCTAAAGTGTGAAAGCATTCAGGAAGATACTTCCTGATAGGGGAAAAGCTGTACCGACAAGGGTACGCCACCCCATTACAAACGTGTATCGGTGAAGAAGATGTCGAAGTGATCCTCATAGAAGTCCATGAGGGAGCCTGTGGTTAGCACATAGGAATCGACACCCTTGCCGGGGTTATCCTTTGGCAAGGGTATTTCTGGCCCACTTTGAGAAAGGACACAAAGCAGTTTATCCAAAAGTGCGATAATTGCCAAAGGCACACTCCTGTCCAGAGACTACCCTCAGAGACGATAACTTCAGCCAACTATCCCTATCCCTTCACCGTATGGGGCATCAACCTTGTTGGACCTCTCCCGACTGCTCCTGGAGGAGTGAAATTTTGCATAGTCACCATAGACTACTTCACCAAATGGATTGAAGTAGAGCCCTTAGCAGCGATATCGGCCAAGGATATACGGAGATTCATCTAGAAAAACATCGTATGTAGATTCAGCATACCGAGGGTGATAGTGGCCGATAATGGTTCCCAGTTTATTGACAAGGGGTTCCCAGAATTCACTACCGACCTTAGGATAAAAATGCACTTCACCCCGGTAGCTCATCCTCAGAGCAATGGATAGGTAGAGGTGTCCAATAGAACCATAAAGGATGGTTTGAAAAAGAGATTGAAGGAAGCAAAGGGAAAATGGCCAGGAGAACTTCCTAGTGTGCTATAGAGCTATCGGACAACCCCCCAAAAGGCCACAGGTGAGACGCCTTTCTCACTCGTATTCGGCACAGAGGCCATTATTCCTATCGAAGTGGTTCAGCCATTGATAAGGGTACAAGTTTTTGACAAAGAAGGGAACAACCTCGGTTTGAGAACCAAGTTGGACCTCATTGACAAATGTAGAAAACTGGCCAAGCTGAGAAGAAAAGCTTTCCAGCAGAGAGTAGCCGTCGCTACCGACGTACATGTAAAGCGGAAATGAATCAAAAAGGGAGACCTTATTGTCCAAAAAGCCGAGTTTAAACCCCGAAGATGATGGCGTGGAGCACTTCGTTCAAACTGGGATGCGCCCTATTTGGTTCTCGAAGAAATTCAATCGGCAGTGTACAAGCTCAGTGACACCAAAGGAGGAGAATTGAAAAACACATGGCATTCAAATTCTTTAAGAAAATTCTATACATAGAAATTTCTGAGGAAAGGAAAAATTGTATTATTCTACCCGTAGGTAACTGACCGAGCAAGGTGTAATATGATTTTTTCCAAAGGCATCTGAGCAAAACTTGACCAAACATGCCCACTCCCAAACAACGACAACACCAGATTCCGAGGTGGAAAACTTAACATGGGCACACCAAAGCGATAAGCTCGTAAAAAAGGGCCAGCCTTCGGCAAGCGTACGACGTTAGCTAGCACCAAAGGCATTTATCCCTTAAAAGCGCGTAAATGGACACTTGGAAAAAATTTTAAAAAAAAACCAAGGAAGCATGACCGAGGATGGTTATTCCCAAAGATAGGTGTTTCCCTTGGTCGAACATTGTTCCCAAAGAAGAATTTCCCCAAGTGCATGGCTGGAACTTAGAAAAATTTTTGAAAGAAAATGCTAGATATGCCAACGCTGGTCATCCGAATGTGTATATTACTGAGCTATACCTTTGTATAAAAAACATTGATCAAAGATGATTCGAACAAAGGTTAAGTTTCACAAAAGGTGGCACTTTCCGAAGAAGTACTGACCGAATACAACAGAGTTTGAAAAAGGCAAATTTTATTAACACTGATAGAAGAATACAACAGATGGATTACAGAAGGAAAAGAACAAAAAGGATGCCTATTGATGATCCTGGGCATCCACCAATTACTCACCATCCTCGGGCTCCATGCCTTTGAAATCTTTATCAGCAGATCTTGGTGCCGAAGGTGAAACATCAGGAAGGTTAAGGAACTCTGCCCTCGACCACTGCCAGGATGCCTTTCGTGGATGTCCAGGGCCGCCAAAAAGGAGAGGTCGAGATCTGGAAACCTTGATAACACTTGGTGATGGGCGAGGTAGAAGCCGTCCTGGTAAGGCCTTTTGGTTGCTTGGTCGGACTTAGCCATCTCCACGTCCAAATCCTCCAGATCTTTCCGAAGCTGCATGATCTCCTTCTCCAGCTTCTTCCTCTTCTTCTTCTCTCCTTCATTCTTCAACCTCTTAACCTCGGCCTGGAGCTTGGAGTTGAGATCAAAGACTTCGCCACTTGGGTAGCAGCATCATCATTTTTCTTCTTAATAGCCTCGTTGGCCGAGGTAAGAGCTATCACCCTCGCTCCGAGCTCTGAAATCTTCGTAGAAAAGTCTTGGATAAGCTCCCCTTAGCTTTTGAGCATCTCCTCCTGAAGATTGGCCAAATCCTCCTTGGCTATTTTATTTAGCTCGCCGTACTTAACGACAAAGCTAGCCAAGAATTCCTTGTCCTTCGCCAAAGACTCCTCGGAGCGACTACGGACCGAAGATTGCTTGGCTGGCCAAGCCCGATAGTACCTCTTCTACACCAAGAGCTACAAAAGGGAGAGATCCTGAGTAGGGAACAAAAAGCAAACAAAAATCACTAAATATCAAAATGGTAGGAGTTTACCTGGGCAGTCTGCTTGGTCATCCTCCCGTAGAGGATCTCCTCATTCAGACACTCCTCAGTCAGAGACTGAAAAGTGGCATGTGTGATGACACTCATCGCCATCTGAGGAGCCATCTTCTGGCTATCCTTAGAGAACTCATGTCCTCCGTCAATGACCAGAAGGGCTTCATTGGAACCTTCCCCTTCGGGATCTTGGCATCCTAAATGGCCCTCTTTCGGGCGTGATCTTCCACCTAGGGAGCTTGCACTGCTACACTTGCAAAGTCTCACTGAAGTTCCATCAGTACGTTATCCCTTAGCCACTCGTCTATAAGATCTAAAACACCAAAAATCCCTATGCTCATAGAAGAATGGCTAAGGGACAAACCTAGTGGAAGCTCCGCGTCATCGCCCTTAGAGTCACTGATTTCAAGGATCTCGTTGGGGATGTTCTTGCCCTTTCTTTTTTGGCACTCCTTTAGCTCATTGGCTGAAAACCCCTTAACCAAGCTCCCCAAAGTCTTCACCATGGTGCTTGGACTAAGGGTGCTGGGACTAAGGGGAGTGGAATGGATAGTTGGCTCTGAAGGTGGATCCTCCTGAATGTGGGTCTGGTCCACAGCCCCTACTTCGTCTTTAGCAGGTGGGGGAAATGAGGTCATTTTTCATCTTCTTCAGCCTTTTCGGTGCCGCCTTCTTCCGGGTCTGCTACCCCTTCTCGACCTGACCGAGGAAGAGGGACTTGTAGAATGCAGCAGATTTGTCACCCATCTCTGCAAAAAGAAGAATATCAGTGTAAGTACATAGAGAGAGAGATGAGAAATTTGGAAAGGAACTTATTCTCTTTAAGGGCCGAATACATGACTTCGCCTCGAAGGAGCATTACCAACCGTGACTTTTTCCTGTCAAAAAGAGGCTTCGGCATGTTCAGCTCGGTAACATGCTCCTTGATCACCTCTAGTTCCTGAAGGACTTCTTCAGTCATCAAGTTCCATCTGATGAGAAAGGGGTACAGGGAACGGGGGAGGACCTTGGAGTCCCAGTCCACAACAGCCCGAATACGACTATCAAACTCCTCGAACTGGACTTCTAACTGTAGGGTTAGCAATTTTCTGGGGTCAAGTAGATCTATAGGCAAAGTCCCCGATGCCCATTTGGTTCGAATGTGTTATGGCCCTTCTAGTGGAGAGCGCAATTGAGGAAGGTAAAGTGTTTCAAATTAAGTTTAGAACCTTAATTCAAGTTTATGTAGCAAGAATAGAGAATTTTAGCAAAGTTCACTAAGTTTCAAGAAGAATAAAGCACTGAATGAAATTTAGGGACAAATTGGTAATTTTGCATCCTGAATAGCTAGGACGAGTCCCAAGTGTTTTCGAATGAATTTTTATAACTTTATTTTCAACCTTAACTCAAACTTGAAAAATAGACAAGAATTTAATCAAGAATCACTAGGTTACAAAGATAGGGGCTTAATTGTATTAAGCTTAATACTTTGATGGCTTGTGTGTTAAGGGAGGGTTTAAGAAGGGGAAAGTAAGGGTGGCTGCCATATTTTCATGTTCAACCTCTCCACTCTCATTTCTCCCTCCAATTCTCCTTGGAATTAAGAAATTCTTGGTGAAACAAGAGGTTATCAAAGTATATAAGCTCGGAGGAGGGCATTTCAAGCTTGAAATCATGATTTTGAAGCTTAGAAGGGCGTTTTTCCACTTCCCCTATTTTTGAACGAGGTAAGAGATGTTTTCTTGATTGAATTCATGTTTGTTAGTTAGTTTGAAGCTTGGGTTTTGGTTAGAGAGTGAAGTTTTGATGTTTGGTGCCACTGTTTTTTATTGGAACTTGTGTAGAACTTTGGTGAGCTTGGTTGAATGAAAAGGGGATTGATTCTTGCTCGTTACTTCGAGTTGAGGTAAGGGGAGTATGTTTTCAAGTTCATTTAATGCCAATAGCTTGAGTCTGCTTGAAGAATTCGAGTGGTTTTAGCTATGGCATTAGTTAAAAGTTTTTGTTGAATTATCATGGACTAGAGGAATTGGGAGGATTGGATTGATGTTACAAGACATCATAGCTTAGCTTGTGTTAGTTGGTTATGTTCTATGCAACATGTTCTATGTGTGTATGAAATTTGGAGGCATTCCATGCATGTTTGATATGTGTAGGAATCGTCCAAAGTGCATAGCAGCAAAATGCGCCAATTTCTACATTTCTGCAGATTGGTGACGCGTCGCCAATTATAGGTTAACCCTAGCGAAGCGTTGCCAATCCAGAAAAGTGTCTCAGAACATTACCAACTATGGCGATGCATTGCCATAGACAAGAATGCTGAATTTTTCACATTTTGCTCATGTGATCCAAGTGAGACCTAAGGGGGTTCTTAGCGTGCCTAGGGGTCTAAGGATTTCGGCGGTACTCCGAGACTTCCGAAAGTCCCACAAAATAAAAGAGTTTCCTAGATTTTTGTAGACTTCTAAGGTTTCTTGTGCAACAAGCAATCCAACTATGTTGCAAACAAACATAATTAGCTACCATTAGCTCAGGTGGGAGGTTTAGAACCCATGTCGGCCTAGCCGTGCCGTAGCCACGAGGTTCCAAGGTGAAACCTTGTTTATCTAGTCTACAAAAAATGAGGTCTTGTGACCTAGTCTACAAAGTTCCACCATAATTCCCCTGTATAACGACTATGGGAAGGCTACATGATTACATCCAGTAAGCTTCGGCTTGCTAAGAGTGGGTTAGTGATCAGAACTCGCTCGGCACGGAGTGATGCACCGTGAGAAGGACTAGTTTGAGGAGAGGTCTTTATGGGCTAGTTATATGTGCATATATCAGACCCTCATGATGTGTGAGCTCAAAGCAAGTTTACATATGTTCATCATATGTCCAGTCTTAGTAATTTTCTTGCAGGTACACTGAAGACCCCTTACTGAGAATTGTCGAATTCTCACTCCTTAGTTTTGTTATGCAGATACTGAAGTTTCTGGATCGGGTATTCATTGAGGATTATCACGGCAGTGTTCTTTGTGTGTACAGGTATGGCATTTGAGAATCCTTGTGATTCTAGTCTACATGGTGTATTTAGTTGCTTGTTGGTCAAGTAACAGTACTAACTAGTATATTCCTTTGGCTGCAGAGCCTAGTAGCACTTGGAAAATGACTCTTGAGACTCGCCATTGGGACGTGTATCCAAGGTGGGAGTTAAGTCAAAGAGATCTCAGTAGAGGCTTGTATTTATGCAGTACTTTTAGTTGCCTCCGTAGTCTATGTTATGAGGAGTCCTCAAATCTAGGATTGCTCTTGGTGAGGGAATTAGTCTCCTTTATGTATGAATGTTCTCACGAGTTGTTATGTGTAGTAAACTCAGACAAATGTTGATTTATATGCTCTGGCTATTTGTATTTATTTTCTATATAAATTACTTCGCCAAGTTAATGTTTTATGGTTTTAATAAACCAAGTCAAAGCATGAAGAGCATGCATATTGCATATTCAAGGATAATCAACTAGTATCATGGGATTTAATCCGCACAGATACACAACTAGCCAATTGCAATCCACCATGAGACCAGCTCTCACAGGGCTTCCTGGGCAGGGGCACGGGCGGTCGTGTCAGAATGTGCTCCCACTGGTTAGCCACCTTTAGAAAGAAGAACTTCCTCTGCTACCTTCACGAACTATCCTTGGTGTTAAAGGTAAATGTGTACTTCTTACTCCTAGTACCTTAAGGAAGCAAAACATAGAAACCACCTTTTGGGACAAGGAGGAGTTTGTAGTATTGCATGAAAAAAATAAAGTGAGGTTCTATCTTGAAAACCCCACACATGCAAAGGAAAGCGTTGAAGTAGGAGTAAGAGTTGGGGGGAAGCTGATTCACGGCTATGCCATGAAATTGGCAGAAGTCACAAATCATCTTCGGGAGAGGAAACCGAAGTCCGGCCTTCAGTTAGGCCCGAAAGACGGTTAGCTAGTCCAAGTTATTCATGTAACTGAACAGGCCAGGACTAGGTAGCCTGGTAACCATATAAGTGATGGGTTTCGGGAGCCAAAGAGCACAGCGGAATTTAACCAAAACCCTCTAGGATCCAAGTGAAACGGGGTAAACCGAGTGTCCAAAAATTTTCATACCTAATTTTCGGTTGAGATCTCTTACTCAACTGTAGAGTCGAATGACAAAACCTGAATAGTTGACATGTTCAGGCTCTCTATGGTATCCACACGAGCCTCTCAGGATCACCACGCTTCCACCACGTCCCGGCAGATGCGTTTCTCTTGCACTAGAAGTGCTAGCTTGCGTCCTCCAAGGAATTGCAAGAGAAGACTGTGGCTGTCCTTTTGGAGGCTAGGGCAAGGAGACCTATGAATTTCTCACTATAAGTTCTATTTATAGTGAGACTCAACTTCCAGGCCTAATAGGTTTCAAAGCCCTAATCCAATTAGGCTTTAAATTCTGGCTTAATAATGGCTCAACTATTGGGCCCATTATTAATACGAAACTATTGTGAAACCATAACACAAATTATTAGCCCATGCACTCTAATGATCCAAATAGCTCTATGTGTGCAACCCAATAGACTCGTACCTCGTTGACAATGATCATAAATCACATTTATGATCATAAGCAATGGGCGGTGTCTAGCAAGACATCATTGCTACCCAAGTGACAAGATTGTCGATGATTCGACTAAACCTTTATGATCATCACCGATATATGCCATTGTCCCTTTGTCCAAGATATCAAGACTAAGCATGAGACATGGAATGTGTCACTCTCGTATAGCCCAATCTTTGGTTTCTCGATTACTGACTAGACCAACTTAAATTGATGACATTGATATTGTATATCAACTCATCCGAGCATGGCCATGTATTTTCTAAGTCTCACTCTATCAAAGGGCCTGAAGATATCACTCCCATTACATAGGAGGGACAAATCCCATCTTGATCATACAAATCCCTCTGCATGATATGTGACATACCCAACGACCTCCTTCAAGTTCACTCAGTTACGACCAACAAAGGAAAGTATCAAAGTATGTGACTCATATTTAGGGAACCTTGATGATCTTAGGTCGAAGGACTACATATACCATGACCACTATGAGAATCATTTATGACACTCATATAACGATCCATGTAGTGTTCTCATAGTGGGTCGGTCCAGTACACAAGTTCTCCAACTTGTACCCATATGTAGACTACATATCTCATATTAGTCTCCACATACGCTAGTCGTTATGTATTATTGCAACCCGCTCCACAATAATACTAGACTAGGGATGTTTAAGAATATCATTATTCTAGGGTTACAATTATGTTTGTTAAGTTACGCAGAAACAAAACAACAAACATAATTGCTGGATTAATGCCTTAATAAAATATCATGACTCAATGTGCAAAAATACAATCATCTCATGATTGGCCTTTTGGGCACAACACTAACAATCTCCCACTTGCACTAAAAGCCAATCATCCATGTATCTAATACCGATGGACCTAGAATGGCTATCATGCTTCTGCTGCGTAAGGGGCTTTGTCAATGGATCAGCAATGTTGCTGTCTGTCGAAGTCCTGCATATCCTTACATCACCCCTCTCGATGATCTCCCTGATGAGATGATAGCGTCAGAGTATGTGTTTGGATCGCTGGTGAGATCGAGGTTCCTTAGCCTGTGCGATTGCTCCATTGTTGTCACAATAGAGCTCTATCGGGTCGGCAATGCTTGGAACCACTCCAAGTTCAGTGATGAACTTCTTGATCCAAACTGCCTCCTTCGCAGCATCAGAGGCGGCAATGTACTCAGATTCTGTTGTAGAGTCAGCTACTGTCTCTTGCTTTGAACTCTTCCAGCTCACAGCACCACCACCAATACAAAACACATAACCAGATTGCGATCTAAAATCATCCTTATCGGATTGGAAGCTTGCATCGGTGTAACCCCTTACAACGAGCTCATCTTCACCTCCAAAGACCAAGAATGCATCCTTAGTCCTTCATAAGTACTTAAGGATGTTCTTAACAGCTGTCCAGTGACTCTCACCGGGGTTCGATTGGTACCTACTCATCATGCTCAAAGCATATGAGACATCGGGATGAGTACATATCATGGCATACATGATAGATCCAATTGCTGAGGCATATGGAATCTTACTCATGCGCTCTCTCTCCTCGGGTGTACTCGGACACTGAGATCTAGAAAGAGTTATACCATGTGACATGGGCAAGAATCCTTTCTTGGAATCTTGCATGCTAAACCTCTTTAGCACCTTGTCAATATATGTACTTTGACTTAGGCCAAGAAGCTTTCTAGATCTATCTCTATAGATCCTGATGCCTAACACATAGGCTGCTTCACCCAAGTCCTTCATAGAGAAACATTTCCCCAGCCAAGTCTTCACAGACTGTAGCTCAGGAATGTCATTCCCGATGAGTAGTATGTCATCTACATACAACACCAAGAAGACAATAGCGCTCCCACTAACCTTCTTGTAGACACAAGGTTCATCTTCATTTTTGATAAAACCAAACTCTTTGATTGCTTCATCAAAATGAAGATTCCAACTTCGAGAAGCTTGCTTCAGTCCATAAATGGACCTTTGCAACTTGCACACTTTATTGGCATTCTCAGGAGTGACAAAACCCTCAGGTTGTGTCATGTACACATCCTTAAGTAGCTTTCCATTTAGGAATGCAGTTTTGACATCCATTTGCCATATCTCATAATCATAGTGTGCAGCAATAGCAAACAAAATTCGGATGGATTTAAGCATAGCAACTGGTGAAAAAGTTTCATCATAGTCAATACCATGAATTTGCTTGAAACCTTTTGCAACCAATCGTCCCTTAAAGGTAATCACATTACCATCCATGTCAGTTTTCTTCTTGAAAACCCATTTGCACCCTATGGGTTTTACCCCTTCAGGTGGGTCAACCAAAGTCCATACTTGGTTTTCATACATGGATTCCATCTCGGATTTCATGGCCACTAGCCACTTCTCAGAGTCAGGCCCCGACATAGCTTGTTGGTAGGTTGTGGGCTCATCCTGATCCATGAGCATCACATCACCAGTGTGAGTCATGAGAAATCCATATCTCTCAGGCTCACGCCGAATCCTACCAGACCTACGTGGGCTCTGTGCTACAGGAACAGACTCTTGAACCACAACATCTTGTGGTGTCTGTTCAGGTTCCATTTCAGGTTCGATGTCTCCTTGTTGTTCTTGAATTTCTTCAAGTTCTACTTTCCTCCCACTAGTTCCTTTAGAGATAAACTCTTTCTCTAAAAAGACACCAGTTCGAGCAACAAACACTTTTTGCTCAGAAGGATTGTAGAAATAGTAACCCTTTGTTTCTTTGGGATACCCAACAAAAAGGCATTTTTGAGATTTGGGCCCTAGTTTGTCAGAGGATTGACGTTTCACATAAGCGTCACAGCCCCAAATCTTCATAAAAGACAAATTGGGATGCCTCCCACTCCATATCTCATATGGTGTCTTTTGAACCGATTTAGATGGAACTCGGTTTAGTGTAAAAGCGGCTGTCTCTAGAGCATGTCCCCAAAAGGAGTTTGGAAGGTCAGCTTGACTCATCATAGAGCGAACCATGTCTAACAGAGTTCGATTTCTCCTTTCAGATACACCATTCCATTGAGGTGTACCTGGTGGAGTGAGTTGTGATACTATACCACACTCCTTCAGATAGTCAAGGAATTCTCGATCCAAGTACTCTCCACCTCGATCTGATCGAAGCACTTTGATACTCTTCCCGAGTTGATTCTCTACTTCATTCTTGAATTCTTTGAACTTTTCAAAGGATTCTGACTTGTGTCTCATAAGATACACATAGCCATATCTGCTGAAGTCATCAGTGAAAGTAATGAAGTATTGGAAACCTCCTCTAGCTTGTGTAGACATAGGGCCACATACATCACTATGTATGAGTCCTAGTAAGTCATTAGCCCTTTCACTTTGTCCTGTGAATGGGGCTTTGGTCATCTTGCCCAACAAACATGACTCACATGTCTCATATGATTCAAAATCAAATGAGTCCAAGAGTCCATCCTTATGGAGCTTGGATATGCGGGTCTCATTTATATGGCCAAAGCGATAGTGCCAGAGATAGGTCGGGTTCAAATCATTTAATCTGACCTTCTTGGTATTCACATTATAGATTGGATCTTCGAGGTCTAGAATACAACCCATTGCTAAGTTGAGCACTACCATAAAAGATTTCATTCAAATAAATAGAACAACGTTTGTCCTTTATTATAAATGAAAAACCTTTCTTGTCCAAACAAGAAATAGAAATCAAATTTCTACTAATAGTAGACACAAAGTAGCAGTTGTCTAATTGTAAAACTAATCCACTAGGTAATGTTACACCCAGAAAGGGCTAAATGATTAAGTCCCGGGTTAAGAGGATTAGTGGAAATAAAAAGTTTCCTAATTTGGAAACTTAGCAATTTAATTGAGGAGACATGGAAATTTTTCCCAAAATGGGAATTGAGCTCGGTAAGCTCGGGAGATCTTAAATTTATTTATGGAATGGGCATTAATGAGTGTTGGACACTCTATGAATTATGCTTGGCTTAGGCCAAGAGTTTTGGTGATTTAAATGGTGGAAATTAAAGTTGAGGGACTCAACTGCTCAAAAGAAAAGTTTGTGGGAGGACTCAATTGAACAATTGGAGAAAGGTGGAGGGCTAAAGGAGGGATTTGGCCATTATTGCATGGTAAAATAAACCATGGCCGGCCATCCCATTTGTTCCATTTAAATATTTTCCACATAAGCCTCCACCCACATTATTTATTTTGCCCATCATTTTTTACTAGTCTTTGTCTCCCACTTTGCATTATTTTATTTCTCCCCACCATCGCTTGTCCAATCAACACTTAATGAGCATTTGACTCATTCTCCCCCCTTTTCATTCAAAAATTCGGCCATGCCATATAAATTGGCAAAATGGCGCCATAAAGGAAGCAAATGGGTTGTCTTGATGGGACATCACTTTCTTTTGTCCATGGACTTGCATTTGACTAGCTTTCCTCCTTTTTGAATTAGTGTTGACCGGCCATGTTGCATTTAGCCACATTTGGCTTGCATTTGAGCTTCATTTCCCTTCCATGTGCAGCTTACATTCGGCCATGCTCCCATTTCCACTTCATTTCACTAACATTTTTCTCTCTCTAGCCAAGGACGCTCTCCCTTCTCTCTAGAACACAAACACATTCGGCCATGGTTCTTTCTCCAAGCTTCATCTTCTTCCTTCACTCTAGCATTCGGCCATGGCTAAATCTACCATTCCTTACACATGCAAACACGATTTCGTGGTGATTTCGTACTCCTAAACACATCTAGACCAAGAACAAAGAGAGAAATCAAAGAAAACCCATGAAGAAATGCTTTTCAAGTTTCGGCCTTGGTGAGAAAATGGTGTTCTTGAGCTCACCTCAAGAGCTCCTTACATGCATGGTATTTCTAAGCCATGAGGAGCAAGAGAAACAAGGAAAACATCAAGAAAGAACAAGTGAAGATTCGGCCAAAACAAGGTTGTAAGTTAATCATGTTTTTCATTGTTGATTTCTTGTGTTTTGAGCTAGATATTACTTTTTAATGCTTTGTATATGCTGGATTTTTGTAAGGACAAGCTCTTGAAGATTCGGCCATGGAGGATTTATAGTGCTCTTGGACTTAACTTGAGAGTTCAAGGCATGCATGGCACTTTTAAGCCATGAAAAGCAAGGAAATGGAGGAGAACTCCAAGAAAAGCAAGGAGCAACTTTCGGCCATGGATGTCCATGGTATTTTGAGGCTTGAAACCAAGTGTTCTTGGTGCCTCGAGGCTTGTATAGCCATTCCAAGCAAGGAATCAAGCAAAGGATGCAAAGAAAAGCAAGGAACAAATTCGGCCAAATGGGTATTTTGGCTTGTATGTGCATTTTTCCAAGTATTCTTGGTATCATTGAAGTCCTTGTGAGTATACAAGATATTGGTCAAAAGTTGGATGCAAAAAAAAGAGGAGTTTTGCAAGCAAAATCAAGCCATGGAGGATTCGGCCATATGTGGTTTTTAATGTCTTGGCATGTTAGCCATGTGGGGCCAAGTGTTCTTGGCATGTTTTGAGTCCTAGATGACTTGTACAAGCAAAAATCACAAAGAAGAAATGAAGCATGCATTCGGCCATGGTGCCAATTTTTGGTGGATGTGTGTAAACCATGTGTTCATGGTATCTAGGTGTTCCTAGTAAAATGTGAAGCCAAAATGGTAAAGGAAAGTGATGATAGATTCGGCCATAATGACAAGTTGGTGAAAAATTGGTGTTAGCCAAGTGTTCTTGGCATAAATGAGTCCTTAGAAAACTTATGGGACTAAATTGAGCAAAAGAAAGAAGTAATGGGGCTAATTGGGCCAAGAGTTAAATTTGAAGGCCCAAATTGAAAACCAAGTATTCTTGGTCCAGAAACTCTTAAATGGGCTATTTTGGGCCATAATGGCATTATTGGCAAATGGGCTAAATCCTGAAAAGGTTAATATAGGCCCAAATCCTGGAGAAGTTAAATGGGCCAAATCCTGAAAAGGTAAAATTGGGCCTAAAAATGTTAAGTTGGGCCAAGTCCAGAAAAGAAATTAAAAGGCCAAGTGGGCCTGAGAAACAAGCCAAGTGGGCTTGAAAAGTAGAAGGCCAAGTTGGGCCTGAAAGGCCAAGTGGGCCTGAGTTCCTGGAAAGGCCAAGTTGGGCCAGAATTCCAGAAAAGGCCAAGTGGGCCTGAACTCCAGAAAAGTGTAAATTGGGCCTGGATTTCCAGGAAAAGGCCAATGTAGGCCTGAGTTCACAGAAAATTGGGCCTCAGTTCACAGAAAGGCTAAGTGGGCCTTTACCTCCTTAAGTGAGGTTGAGTAAGTTAAACCAAGTGTGCTTGGTAAATTATGGTTCTCATGTTTAATAGAAAGCAATTAAGTAACTTGTTAGTATTTTGGGCTTTATAGGTCCATTATGGAAAAGATAAGTTCCAACAACAAACAAAGCAAAGCAAGGCAAAGACAATGAGCAAAAGGTTACACAAATGGTGGTAAGAATCCCTATACTCACTCTCTGCATGGTATATTTTCCATGACCTTTCATTGTGAGTATTAGTGCCCCTATGTGATGGTCAAAGAACCAAGTGACCATAGGTGTGCATGTCAGGGCTATGTGGTTGTTACTTTTTGTGAGGACTCATGATACTTTCTTAGTTGGATATTTGGGCACATAAGTGCATAATGGGCGAGGTATTGTTGCTTTGGCAACTATGGTTATGGTTTACTCATGAGTAATTAGCAAGCATTTAGGGCTGGGAATTGAGTTTGGCCAACTCAATTCCCAAGCTAAGGAGCGCTCAGTTGGTTATAGAAATAAATGGCATGCCGGGATTAGTGGCATGGTTTATGCTAATGCTTGCGGATGCCATACGGTGACATGGAACAGTTTGTACGAGGACAGTGTTGTGTGTGTTGAGTTGCGTGCTTCTCTGAACCGTTGTTGTTTGTGCATGCTGACCCATAATATTATTGTTATTGTTATTGTGCTATATCTTGTGTTTTCTTTGTTTTAGTGTTTTCCTTTGCAGGAACAGGATTATTTGCCATGATATTCTTGGCATGAATTTATTTGCCATGGTATTCTTGGCATGGGATTTAATTGCCATGACATGCTTGGCACAAGTTTAGGCTTTGGAAGCCATATGATGACTTTGAAAGTCATGAGTATTTACCTCACTAGGCATTGGATGCCGTCGGGATTCTTACTGAGTTTTATAACTCACCCGCCCTGTTATACCTTTTTTAGGAAATGGATGGCTTGATAGATCAAGCGTAGAGTACCAGAGTACTCGTTACATTGTGCTAAAGGGTTGGGTATGAGTATAGTGTTGCTCAATATATTCATTTGACTCTAAGGGACTTATGTGGTATAGATTGCTTGTGAATCAAGCTAATGGTTTGGACTTCCTTGTGCAGGCATATGGAGTTTAGAAGTTGTGGGAACAAGGTCTATTAAGCTGGAATGCGTTCCAGGTTATTATGAGTCGAGGTTGGGTAGTATGAGGGCGTGGTCTGTAAAACCTGAACCTGGCTAATTAAAGACATATAGCATCCTTGGTACGTTTTCCAAGTAAATGATGCTTGTTTGTTGCCATTATGATCGTGATTATCTTTGGATGATTTTTTATGGAATGCCATGATGGATATTCATGTTATGTGCACTAGACTTGGCTGATGCTCATGGATATATATATAAATGTGGTTTTCAAAGTTGAAAATGAGATGGGCTTCTTGGTTGCCATGCATTGGATTAGTACACTTGATGGACACACATTCTATGCACTTAATGGATTAAGTGTATGCTTTGCTTGATTTGCAAGTATGATTTGCTGATTATGTGTGTAACTGGCTAGAGGTAAAGTCCATAAATGGAACACTAGAATTCCACATAGGTATTAGCTTGTTCCTGAAGAGCACCCTGACAACACATTGAAAGTATTTAAGTAACAAGCTAGTACCAGAATAGATCCTGGACTCACGCCGTAGGTGCTCGGTTTGTTTGATAAAGCCCCTTCTGATTGAATAACTTCCACTGCAAGCTTTGGTATTTAGGACCAGATGGGCCAGGGGCAGTAGTGGGCATGACAGGTAAAGTGAGAACATAAGTCCCTACGGCTAAGGCAGCAACCCTTGCTCCGTTTTCAACACGTAGGTCCACTTCACCTCGGGCCAATCTTCTACTTCTACTTAGATCCTTCACATTTGCACAAATGTGAGATCCACATCCAGTATCCAATACCCAAGATGAGGAAGTAGAAAAGTTAGCCTCTATCACAAGAATACCTGAAGTGGAAGTCTTACTTCCCTTTTCCCTAGCAAGTTCTTCAAGATAGAGCTTGCAGTTATACTTCCAGTGTCCAGGTTGCTTACAATGGAAGCACTCCCCTTCCTTTGCCACACCACCCTTTGGTTTCAGTGCAGCTGAGGAAGAATAGCATTGGACTTTCCATTAGGTTTATCCTTCTTCTTGTTGGCTTTTCCCTTTCCCTTGCCCTGTTGAACCATCAAAATGGGCTTAGCCTTCTTAAGGTTTTGCTCAGCAGTTCTCAACATGTTGAGCAATTCAGGAAGGGACTTGTCAAGGTCGTTCATGTTATAGTTCATGATGAACTGACTGTAGCTTTCAGGCAATGATTGCAAGACTACATCGATAGCCAACTCTTTCTGAAGAGCAAATCCCAAATTCTCAAGATTCTCAATGTACCCAATCATCTTGAGCACATGAGGACCCACGGGACTTCCCTCAGACATCTTGCACTGAAACAATGCCTTAGAGGTCTCAAACCTCTCATGCCTAGCTTGCTCTTGGAAAAGCATTTTGAGATGTTCGATCATATCGAACGCCCCCATGTTCTCATGTTGCTTCTGAAGCTCAGATTCCATGGTAATAAGCATGAGGCATGCAACATCCAAAGCATCATCAGAATGCCTCTTGTGAGCATCCCTTTCAGCTCTTGGAGCAGTGGCAGCAGGCTCATTCGGAATGGGCTGCTCTAGGACATAAGCCTTTCTCTCTTGTTTGAGGACTATCCTCAAGTTTCGGTACCATTTGAGAAAGTTGGTCCCATTCAGTTTTTCCTTCTCAAGGATCGATCGCAACGAAAGTGTCGATGTGTTTTGTGCCATGGTTATCTACAACAGTAAATATGCAGTGTAAGAGTCATGTATTTTAATTCATTTAATAAGGACTTTTATTAAACGATACTCCCACTATTTTCCTCAAAATAATAACCCTCGATATTATTTCGGAACACCTCGGCGCTAAGGTATTCTAGTGGGCCAAGATCCATATTTGACCACAACCTGAGTCAGCTTTGGCTTTTCTCTCAAGTTACAGCTATTTAGGTAGGCAACTCTTTGCCAATTGCATCTTATGCAACTCTTGGATAGTTGGGTGAACAACACTTGTCCAAGCTCATCTCATGAGCTTAAGCCCAACTCTATGCCTCTAAGTCCCTAATCCTATTAGGATGACTTAGTTAAGTCAGACCCAAAGTTAGCAATTTGGATATCACTATTATCCCATCGCGCCTTACCAAGATGAACATAGGTGCTTTGCTTTGGCAAACCCACCTAATGTTGATCAAAGTCTTGACGAGTGCCAACATTTGGAAGGCATCACATTTATGACTTAATATTTGTTTGAGGGATTTTTTTGTTTGATCTCACCAATTTGTTATCTCCGGTTGTCTTATACATGCATCACATACAAATATAAAACATGCATCTCATGCGTTCAAGAAAGTAAACGTGACATGGTTATAGCCCAAACTATGCGATATTCTCAAGCCAATGAGAATATCATAAAAGCCTAAGAAAAGAAAAAGAGTCTTCACAAGCTCCTTCTCTTCCTTTCTTGGCTGCCCTTTTGTTGTCATCTCCTTGGACATACCTCCTTGGATGATCCTTAGACATACCACCTTGGATGATCCCATAATGCACCATTACATCAATAATAGAAACCTCGAGTTACATTCGAGGGGAGTAAGGTGAGAAGAGAATGTACAATGAGAGTGATAAGAAAAGGCACGACTCGCAGGCCGTATTTACAAGTACAACCAATCAAGGGCTATAACCATGCACCATGCTTCAAACACCAATCAGCATATCATGTCAAATCTCATTCAACAAAGATGCATGCCAATTTTCACGCGTTGATTAACCAGTTTTTATTTATGTGGCGCTTCGCATACGGCGGTCCCGCTGGCCGGTCAGCGGGCGGTGGTTCCGCTGACCGGTCAGCGGACGGGGTCAAGGGGAGCCGCCCTTGCGGGGGGCGTGGGGGGCAGCGCCCCCCTGGCGCAAAAAATTGTCTTACAATTGCTTAGCCCGAAATCTTCTATTTCGAGCAAGTAGGCACCCGAGACTCCTCCATTCGAGCCACCAAAAATACCTTACTTTCGGTGCCCGAACAGGCCGAATCCGAACAAAGCTAGGGTTTTTGCAACTATTGCAAGAATCCTAATCCATATAGGTATCTCATACCATTCAATTTTGGGTTAATCTCATTAACCAATTTGTGTCGTTTCTTCATATATCTCATATGTTCATTACGAGTTCCGGTTTCATGCATCATGAATCAATCTAATTAATCATGGCCGAAAAGCAACCGAACACATAACATCATGCGATTCAACACTCAATCCCGATTTAGGGTTTCACCAGTAGCTCTGATACCACTGATGGGTTTCGGGAGCCAAACAGCGCAGCAGAATTTAACCGAAACCCTCCAGGATCCAAGTGAAACGGGGTAAACCGGGTGTTCAAAAATTTTCATACCTAATTTTCGGTTGAGATCTCTCACTCAACTGTAGAGTTGAATCACAAAACCTGAACAGTTGACGTGTTCAGGCTCTCTATGGTATCCACACGAGCCTCTCGGGATCACCACGCTTCCACCACGTCCCGGCAGATGCGTTTCTCTTGCGCTCGCAGTGCTAGCTTGCGTCCTCCAAGGAATTGCAAGAGAAGAGTGTGGCTGTCCTTTTTGGAGGCTAGGGCAAGGAGACCTGCGAATTTCTCACTTAAAAGTTGTATTTATAGTGAGACTCAACTTCCAGGCCTAATGGGTTTCAAAGCCCTAATCCAATTAGGCTTTAATTTCGGGCTTAATAATGGCTCAACTATTGGGCCCATTATTAATACGAAATTATTGTGAAACCATAACCCAAATTATTAGCCCATGCACTCTAATGATCCAAATAGCTCTATGTGTGCGACCCAATAGGCTCTTACCACGTTGGCAATGATCATAAATCACATTTATGATCATAAGCAATGAGCGGTGTCTAGCAACACATCATTGCTACCCAAGTGACAAGATTGTCGATGATTCGACTAAACCTTTATGATCATCACCGATATATGCCATTGTCCCTTTGTCCAAGATATCAAGACTAAGCACGAGACATGGAATGTGTCACTCTCGTATAGCCCAATCTTTGGTTTCTTGATTACCGAGTAGACCAACTTAAACTGATGACATTGATATCGTATATCAACTCATCCGAGCATGGCCATGCATTTTCTAAGTCTCACTCTATCAAGGGGCCCGAAGATATCACTCCCGTTACATAGGAGGGACAAATCCCATCTTGATCATACAAATCCCTCCGCATGATATGTGACATACCCAATGACCTCCTTCAAGTTCACTCAGTTACGAGCAACAAAGGAAAGTATCAAAGTATGTGACTCACATGTAGGGAACCTTGATGATCTTGGGTCGAAGGACTACATATACCATGATCACTATGAGAATCACTTATGACACTCATATAACGATCCATGTAGTGTTCTCATGGTGGGTCGGTCCAGTACACAAGTTCTCCAACTTGTACCCATATGTAGACTACATATATCATATTAGTCTGCACATATGCTAGTCGTTATGTATTTTTGCAACCCGCTCCACAATAATACTAGACTAGGGACGTTTAAGAATATCATTATTCTAGGGTTACAATTATGTTTGTTAAGTTACGCAGAAACAAAACAACAAACATAATTGCTGGATTAATGCCTTAATAAAATATCATGACTCAATGTGCAAAATTACAATCATCTCATGATTGGCTTTTGGGTACAACACTAACAATAAGAAGAAAGAAAGAATTTAGTTGTCCACTTCACTAACTTATCCGAAGTGGTACAGCTCGGATGAGAATTAAGGGGAGCCCAACTCTCGGGGATAGGTCAGACAGACATGAGCAGAACTATAGTAGAGATTCAGAAAAAGGAAACCTAACTTCGGAAAGGTGACAAGAAAGATAAGGAAATAATGCCGAAGAAGGACTCCGGAATTGAGGACCCGCCAAAACTCTTATCGAAGTCAACATTTCTGAACACCGTCATGAAAAATACCAGAAATTGCTCCGCCACTTGTGTCACCGCGGAAAAAAGAGAGAAGCTTGAGAGCAAACGAGAGAAAAATGGAAGAAAAAAGAAAGGAAGTGAGGAGAACTCTAAGGAGAGGTAGGTTTATATAGGTCGAAGGGGGTAGGCGAATAGTCGCCATAGTTAGCCCTTGAAGGCGAAGAGACACGGTTGATGTAACCAACGTGACTGTCCACTAATTACCACGTGACATGTGTCACCCGATGCAGGAAACAAGGGCACGCCTCTTGACAGCACAAAGGCCTAGGCAAGCTTATCCGAAGTAAGGTGTTTGTTTGATTAATGAGACATGATGATTCACTGACCTGCAGTAGAAAATTAAAAGGGGGGAATACACACTTCATAAATACCAAGAGCCTAGCCAGGAAACGAGGAGTAACACCTATAAGATATCTCAACTGAGAAGACACACCCTCAAAGAACGAAGTATCCCCTGCCTAAGAAGGCCAATAAGTTACATTTATGGTAACTGCTAGCTTCCACAACGAGCTCCATGAAATGCTCCCAAAGACTCTACTCACCGAAGTTACCACTTCGGCTTTCCGATGGGGGCATGTGATAGCCAAAGAGCTATTACCCTTCAAACTTCCAAGCTCCGACGAGCACCACCCTCGGAGAAGATGAGCACCAACCTTGAAAAAAGGGTCCATAGTCCTTTACCCCCTAACCTCGGTAATCCACAATCACCCTAGGGGAATAGCAGGACTAACCTCGGGAGTATGGTGCACTACCACCCTGGGTAAGATGACCTGGCCTACTTCGGGAAAAGTAGACTCACCATCCTCGGTGGGGGAAAATAACCTCCAAAGGGGATCCTCTGTGCCGAGGGGCGTTCTGAATGACTAGGGCAACCTCGGCAAAAATTTTTCATATCCCGAAGAGGTCTTTTTATCCCGAAGGGTCTCTTTCACAGAAGGGGTCCTGTCGACAAAAAAAAACGGTTAATGAGCCTCTGACACAGAAACCTCACACACGCCCCTAACACATAGGCCTCCCACAGCCCTAACTTCTGGCCAAAATGGCCAACGGACAGTTGGAGATCCCTATCCCCAAAGGTACGGGCCGCATCTTGCCGAACACGTGTCATGATCTGAGCGGGCTGTGTCAAACGGACTTCTTTCAATGCCCTCCTATAAATACTTAGGGAACGACCTTCGTAAGAGGACGTGTTGAACTCTTAAGAGAATTCTGCCCTTTACTCTCCAATCACTACTCCTTACTTGCCAAATACTAATTTAGGTGTCGGAGGCTCCTTCCCCGGAAACACACTCGAGGGACCTCCTAACCCCTGTTCTTTTGAGCATTTCAAGAAATCTCATGCCGGAAGTCTCCTCTACCAGCATCTCCATACCAGAAGTCCCACTCAGGCCTACCATGTTGTACAACGAAGATGCTGTCAGGCATCCAAGAGACTCTTATAGAAAGCTACAGATTTATCACTCATCTCTATAAAAAGAATAACATTAGTGTAAGTACGGAAAGGCATAAGCAACAAAAACTGGAAAGGAGCTTACCCTCTTTAAGTACCGCATATGTAAGTTTGCCCTAAAGGAGCAGCACCAATCATGCTTTCTTCCCATCAACCAAGGGCTTCGGCATGCCTTCATTAGTGACATGTTCCTTGATTAGCCAAAGCTCCCGAAGGACCTCTTCGGTCATAAAACTCTATCTGATGGGGAAAGGATAGAGATCTTGGGTTTCGGGAGCCAAACAGCGCAGTGGAATTTAACCGAAACCCTCCAGGATCCAAGTGAAACGGGGTAAACCGGGTGTTCGAAAATTTTCATACCTAATTTTTGGTTGAGATCTCTCACTCAACTGTAGAGTCGAATCAAAAAACCTGAACAGTTGATGTGTTCAAGCTCTCTATGGTATCCACACGAGCCTATCGGGATCACCACGCTTCCACCACGTCCCGGCAGATGCGTTTCTCTTGCGCTCGCAGTGCTAGTGATAACCAAACGCTACCGCCTCTATCTGGCCGAACTCCCTGCCACAAGAATGGCCAGAAGAAGCTGGCACTACCCGAGAAAAGGTGTGATCATGCACCTCGGGAGATAGCCGAAGAGCTCCGAGCCCGGCACGCCAGGAAAACCCGAGGACACTACTTGCCCCCCCAAGGTTGTGAACAGATCGCCTTCGGAAAAGCGGCACCAGACATAGCGAGCCGAACATGAGATCCCCGAAGGCGGAACTCCCTGAAACTGGGAACCCCCGAACTGAGGGCTTGTTTCCCGAAGAGGCTCTGTCCGTACCAAAGGACGACCTCACCCAGGGACCTCGGGAGTACGGCAGGAGCATTTATGGAAGCATTTAAGGAAGCCTCTGACACATCCATTCGCAGACGCCACAATCCACCTCAAAAGGCGCACTGCCACGCTGACGCCATCAGAATCACATCATGGCCCGTCTCAGCACATGGCTCAAGGCAACCTGCTACCAGCTATCTGTCTCCTACGCCCAGAAATTCAAGAACATCCGACCGAACACGTGTCATGATCTGAACGGGCTAGGCACTCCTACAAATACCAGGAATTAATATTTGGTGAGAGGCTGGTTGGAAAAATATGGCCCCCACACTCTGAGAAAATTACCAGGCGAGACTCCTAAGCCCTTTGTGCTATTTTCTCTGCCTTTCTCTCAGCCAACACTGACTTGGGCGTCGGAGGCTCCCCCCCCGGAAAAACACTCCGGGGGCCTCCTAACCCTTTGTTTCTGAGTTTTCAGGCACTCTCCTTTGGGCGATCCAATCCACCAGGCGTTCTTCCTCCCAGAAGTCTCTCCTCCAGTCATCATGACTATGAACGATGAGGCCCCTGGCCATCATTTGGCGCCGTCTGTGGGAACCCGCTCTGAGATCGCCGTCGTTGAGACTCGGCGTTCTAAGGACAAGGGACTCCCAAGGTCCCCGTCCGCGCCTGAGATACAACCGGCTGCTGAGCAAACACTCCCAGGGACTTCTGCGCCTGAGGAAGACCGCCCTCTGGTAGTCACCATGAGCTTCTTGAGGGACTTTCAGCGTTCGGTCGTTGCTGAAGTGACCCAGCAGATCGACCGAAGGTGGCCACAGCAAGCACGGGCCCAGAGACCCCCCTCACCGACACGCCCTCGGGAGAGAAGCCCCAAGTCTACACATCGCAGTTCGGGGAGTGGAGACCCTCGCGAAGAATCATCCACAGAAGATATAGCCCTCGGGAAACGGCCTGTGGGACAAACCGGGTCCAAGCGACCGAGAGTCTCACAGCGAAGCAGTTCGTCGCCTGAGGCGAGGTCCTTGTCCCCTCAGCGCCGAACTCGCTCCCCGAAGAGGCGCCGGCGATCTCCATTCCCTGAAGAAGGCCCTAGCGCCACAGTGCTTATGGAGAGGATACTAGCACGGCTGGACAGAGTGGAGAAACAAGTGGCCAGAAAACCCGTTTGGGCCAGACTCTCTGGAACATGCTGCGAAGATGACTCCCCATTCATTCAGGCCGTCGTTGAGGCAGCTATGCCAGGTAACTCCAGAGTACCTCGTCTGGAAATTTATGATGGCCTTACAGATCCACAGGCCCACTTGACGAAGTACAGACGCAGCATGATAATGCACGGCGCTGATGACGCTACCATGTGCAAATGCTTTGAAGTCACCCTCACAGGGCCAGCAACTGCATGGTACAATTCATTGCCTCCAGGGACCATCACTGAGTTCCAGGAGTTGTCCACGGCCTTCACGCAGCAATTCATTGGGAGCAGGCCGACTGCGAAGATGCCTGTCCAGATGTTCGACATAGAGCAGAGAAACGGAGAGACCATTCGAGACTATGTCGAAAGGTTCAACAGGGAAGCCCTGAGCGTCCCAGACTTTCGGCCCGAAATCCGCATTCTTGCCATGACACGGGGCCTTCGGCGGGACTCACAGCTGTTCTACGAGTTCTCAAAGGACCCCCCGGACACCCTCGGAGAATTTTACCGAAGGGCCGAACAGCACATGACAGCCGAGGAGCTAAGAATGGCAGGGCCGAAGTCCGATCACCACCGCGCCGAAGGGTCCAATCAACAAGCTCGGCATCCGACGGAACAGGCAGGACGACCTCGGAGGATGCGGGGAAGGAAACCTCAAAGTTTCACGCCCCTGAGCACCACACGGACCAGCATCCTCATGGCGCTGGAAAGGCAAGGGACGCAGATTCGGCGGCCAAGGGCCATGACCGCCGATAACAAAAAGAATGCCAAGAAGTTCTGCCAGTTTCATCGCGACCACGGTCATGACACCGAAGACTGCTTCCAGCTGAAGAAGTACATAGAGTCGCTGATAAAACAAGGCCAACTTCGGAAGTACCTGCGGATGCCTTCCCCAAAGAGAAGAAAAGAGGAGGAAGAAAGGGCCGAAGACGAGGATTACGACTCCGACAGGCGGAGAAATAGAAGTCCAAAAAGGCGCCCTCCACCTCCTTCAGGGGTTATCCAAACCATCACCACGGGGCTCCCATCCTCGGAAAGAAAGCGGAAAGCCAGAGAAATTGCAGTCATGGAGTATCAAAGTCCATCAAAGAAGCTGGCTCGCAAAGATGGCTCCACCGTCGTCTTCCCCCACGACGATCCGCTGCTGATTATGGCGAGAATAGGGAACTGGGACGTCAAAAGAGTGTTGCTTGATGATGGCTCAAATGCTGACGTCCTATTCTCGCACCTGCTGCCGAGCTTGGGCATCTCCAGCAGCGAACTGAAGCCTGTCACCTCGCCCACTTTTGGGGTTGGACCATCCGAACTCCCCGTCCTCGGATGGATCGATCTCCCGCTGATGATGAAAGGGACTTCGGTAGACAGAGCAGCTGAGTTGTACGCCTCCACAATGGCAAGATTCATCGTCATGGACGTCCCGTCCTCGTACAACGCCATCCTTGGAAGGCAGACACAGGGAAACCTGCACATTCGCCCTGATGTGAAGTACTTGACTGTCACATTCGCCACCAAGGATGGAGATGCAGAGATCTTCATAGACCAGGCCGAGGTAAGAAAGGTGTTTGTGAAAGCACGAAAGGCTCCGGCAAACAACTCTACACAAACGGTGGAGGCAAAGGCGCAGGAGAAAGGCAAAGGAGAAGATCCCGCAAAGGCAGAAACGGAAGCAGTAGATCTTGTCCCAGGACAATCTACCCGAATAGGGAAGAGCTTGGCCGAAGGTGACAAGGAAAAACTTGTATCCTTTCTGCTGGAAAATAAAGATCTGTTTGCCTACTCGCCGAAAGATATGCCAGGGGTAAACCCTGGCATAATACAGCATAGCCTCAAAGTAAGCCCGGAAGCAAAACCTGTCCGGCAAAAGAAACGGAGCATCTCAGCCCACAAAAGCAACTTTGTCAAAACCGAAGTCCAGCGTCTCCTAGATGCTGAAGTTATCAGGGAGGTCAAGTACCCCGAATGGTTAAGCAACGTGGTCATTGCCACAAAAGAAGGTAGCAGCAAACTCCGGATGTGCATCGACTTCAGAAACTTGAACGATGCTTGCCCGAAAGACTCATACCCTCTGCCGCCAATAGATCAACTGGTAGATTCAACTGCTGAATATGGGCTCCTAAGTTTCCTAGACGCCTTCAGTGGCTACCATCAGATAAGGATGGACCCCGAAGATGAAGAGAAGACTGCCTTCATCACCGAGGGAGGAACATATTGCTATATCAGGATGCCCTTCGGGCTCAAAAATGCAGGAGCCACCTACCAGAGGCTGATGAACAAGGTCTTCAAAGACCAAATGGGGAGAAACATGGAGGTGTATGTTGATGATATGATAGTCAAGAGCAAGCTGCCTGGCTACCACGTTGCAGATTTAGAGGAAACCTTCCAAAAGCTCAGAGCCTTCGGGATTCGCCTTAATCCTGAGAAGTGCATCTTCGGGGTGACCTCGGGTAAATTCCTTGGGTACATGGTATCCGAAAGAGGCATCGATGCCAACCCCGAGAAGATTAAGGCTCTGCTTGAGTTCCGAACCCCTGCCACAGTCAAAGACGTGCAGAGACTAACCGGAAGAATAACCTCTCTGAGCAGGTTTATTTCCAGGTACGAAGATAGGTGTCGACCTTTCTTCAAAGTCCTCACAAAGGCAGCAAAAATGGAAGGCAACCTCGGAAGAAATGATCATCCTTGGGATGAAGATTGCCAAAAGGCCTGGGAAGAACTCAAAGTCTACCTGGCCAGCCTGCCGACTCTGCGACAACCTCGGGAGGGAGAGCCCCTCGTACTGTACCTCGCCGTCACAGAAAAAGCTGTGAGCTCGGTCCTCGTGAAAGAAGAAGGGCCAAAGCAATGGCCGGTCTACTATGTCAGCAAGTCCCTGCATGGCACCGGAGTCAGGTACCCTTTGCTTCAAAAAGCTATATACGCCTTGGTGCTTGCAGGGAGAAGGCTGCGACCATACTTTCAGGCTCACCCCATCATCGTCCGAAGTAGTCTACCACTACGGGATGTCATGAAGAGAGTTGATCATTCGGGAAGGCTCTCCAAGTGGTGCATAGAGCTGGGCGAACACGAAATCACGTATGAGCCTCGGAAGGCCATAAAAGCTCAAGCACTGGCAGATTTTATCGCCGAAATACCCACCACTGGAGCCATTTGATCCAAACGAGGTAAGCCAGGAGTGGACCTTGCATGTCGGAGCCTCGGGATCCGAACACCAGGGAGCTGGAGTAATTGAACATATCAAGCCAGTATGAGCCTCGGACCATAAAAGCCCAAGCACTGGCAGATTTTATCGCCGAAATACCCACCACTGAGGAGAGCCATTCAGATCCAAAAGAGGGGTGAAGCCAGAATGGACCTTGCACGTTGACGGAGCCTCGGGGTCCGAACACCAGGGAGCTGGAGTAATTATCAGGGGGATCCAAATGGCCCCGAAGGCCTGGCGGTAAAGAAGGCTATCAAGTTCAGCTTCAACGTCACTAACAATGTGGCTGAGTATGAAGCCCTCATAGCGGGATTACGCTTGGCCAGAAGGATTGGCGTGAGAAACTTAAAGGCTCACAGCGATTCCCAGCTGGTAGTTCGGCAGACGGCAGGAGATTATGGGGCGAAGGACCCAATCTTGGCAAAATATCATGAGCTGGTAGCAAAGCTCATCCAAGAGTTTGACGCCGTACGGATCGAAAATGTACCTCGGCGGAATAACACTGAGGCAGATTGCTTGGCGAAGTCGAAAACATATACCGAGGTGCTAGACCATCCAAGCATCTCAGTGCTGAGCATGGCGACCTCGGGAACAGGGTGGAAAGACCCAATAAAAAGATACCTCGCAAAGAATTTGCTCCCCGAGGACCCCGGTGATGCTGCAAGACTGCGAAGACGCTCCGAAAGATTCTTCCTGATTGGCGAAGAGTTATACCGGCAGGGATATGCGAATCCGCTGCAAAGATGTGTGGATGAAGAGGATACTGAAATGGTCCTTGAAGAAGTTCACGAAGGCATGTGTGGTTCGCACATTGGAACTGATGCCCTTGCAGCAGTGATACTCCGCCAAGGATACTTCTGGCCTACCCTGAGAAAGGACGCAAGGCAGTTCGTCCGAAAGTGCGGTAGTTGCCAGAGACATGCAAAAATCCAGAGGACACCCTCGGAAATGGTAACTTCGGCAGACTATCCTTGGCCCTTCGCAGTCTGGGGTATAGACCTTATTGGGCCACTCCCCACAGCACCCGGAGGCGTGAAATTCTGCGTGGTAGCAGTGGACTATTTCTCAAAGTGGGTAGAGGCAGAACCACTAGCAACTATCTCGGCAAAAGAAGTGCAGAAGTTCGTATGGAAGAACATCGTATGCAGATTTGGCATACCGAGGGTACTAGTAGCTGATAATGGATCCCAGTTCATAGACAAAGGATTCCAGGAATTTATCAGCGACCTCGGAATAAAGATGCACTTCGCCCCAGTAGCTCACCCCCAAAGCAACGGGCAGGTGGAAGTATCGAACAGGACCATAAAAGATGGCCTGAAAAAGAGACTGGGAGAAGCCAAGGGGAAATGGCCAGGAGAACTCCAAAGTGTATTATGGAGCTACCGAACGACGCCCCGAAGAGCCACAGGGGAGACTCCCTTCTCACTCGTCTTCGGAACAGAGGCCATTATCCCAGTAGAGATAGTTCAACCTTCAGTACGGGTGCAAGTATTTGATGAAGGTGGTAACGACCTCGGCCTGAGAACCAATCTCGATCTTGTGGCCGAACACAGAGAAATAGCCGAGCTGAGAAGAAAAGCTTTTCAGCAAAGAGTGGCCGCGGCTATAAACTTACGAGCCAGGCCAAAAGAAATCAAGAAGGGAGACCTCGTTCTCCGAAAGGCTGACTTTGCACCCCGAAGGCCGTCCCACGGAGTACTTCGCGCAAACTGGGAAGGACCTTAATGACCTTATCTGGTTCTCGCCGAAGTACGAAAAGGCGTGTACAAACTTGGCGACGCCGAAGGCGTAGAATTGAAAAATACTTGGCACTCAGACGCCTTGAAAAAATTCTACGCCTAAGATGAAGCGGAGGAATTGTAAGTACAGAATGCTCTTAAGGAAAGTTCTTAAGTATCCAAAATTGTGCAAAGCAGAATTCCGCGAAGATGCTCGCCGTAATAAAGCGCAGATTGACCTCCCAGAGTCCCTTGAGCCATCAGCTCTGGAAAAGATGGAGAAATCTCGCAGAGGCAGTTTCCCGAAGTCCCTTGAGCCATCACGCTCGGGAAAGATGGAAAACAAAAATCTCGCAGAAGTACTCGCCATAGCCAGCGCAGAGATAATTTTCCGAACTCCCTTGAGCGAACGTGCTCGGGAAAATGGGAAGTGAAAAATCTCGCGAAAGGTTTTCCGAAGTCCCTTGAGCAAACATGCTCGGGACAACTGGAAAAACAAAAATTTGACTGAAGGTTTTCCGAAGTCCCTTGAGCAATCATGTTCGGGACAAATTGGAAATGCAAAAGCCTGCAAAAAGACTTAGTCAAATTTTTTCAGACTTTCCAAAAAGCCTCTGGAGCGAACAAGCTCGGCCAAGGGAAGGTAAAAAAGTTTCTTTGATCGCAGGTTTTCCGAAGTCTCTTGAGCGAACGTGTTCGGGACAATGGAAATGAAGAAACTTGCAAGAAAAGACTTAGCCAAAAAAATCTTCATTAAGAGCAAAGCTGCTTTACAGTAAAGAAGTGCCCGAAGAAGGAATACAAAATAGAAGGGAAGGAAAAGGGGCCCTAAAAAATAGCCTAAGGGTTCGCGGCGTCCCGAGAGCCACTCGCTGGCCCGCCCTTTTCCACCACCTTTGGCGCTGGAATTGAAGGAGGAAGGTTCAAATGTTCGACCTTGGACCATTCCCACCGAGGTCCCTCAGGAATATTTAGGGGCTCAAGAAAAGAGAGGTCTAAATCTGGGAACCTCTGGAGAATCTGGTGACGAGCAAGGCAGAAGCCGTCCTGAAAGGCAACCTTCGCCATTTGATCAGACTCGTTCTTATCAAGCTCGAGGTCGTCAAGGTCGTCCTTCAGTTCAGCAATCTCCTCCTTCAGCGCCTTTATCTCCAACGCCCCTTGGACCCCTTCTTCAAAGACTCGACCTCAGCCCGAAGAGTGTTATTCTCACTCGTCAACGACACTATAAGGCTGTCAGAAGCAGCCTTGTGCTTGAGAAGATCTTCGTTGGCGGTGAGCATCCCCTTTATTTGATCACCGAGGTCAGCAATCTTCTGGGAGGAATCCTTTTGAAGTTCTTCTTTTTCCTTCCGGAACTCCTCCCGAAGGGCAGTCACTTCTTTCTCAGCAGCCTCTTTCAGCTGCTGGTTTTTGGCGGCCGACTCCGCGAGTGCGATCCTCGCCTCATTCATGGTCTAAGTGGCCGAAGTTCGGAAGGCAACCTCCCTGGCCACCCGAACTCGGAGAAAGCCGGCGTACCCCAGCAGCTGCAAAAAGATAAAACGCAAGGTCAGTAAGAGCCAAAAACTTAGGAAAAAATTGAAGGGAAAGAGCTGTGAAGGATATACCTGAGCAGCATGCTCGGTGATCTTTGCGGCGAGAGTGTTATCCCCCGGATGGGCCGCCGCTATAGCCTTGAAGGAGGCCTCGGTGAGCACCCCCTTCGAAATTTCCTTAGCCATTTGAGGAACGTCCTCGGAGTACAAATTCATGTCCTCCGTGAACGTCCAGAAAGGCTCCTTGGGTATCTTCCCTTGCGGGATTTTGGCGTCCCGAAGAGCTCGCTTCCGAGCATGTTCGGCCGCCCAGTCAGGGGTAGTCAACTCCCCTGCGTGGCAAGAATGAGAAGGAGATTAAAGACAAAGAAGGCAATCCAGAAAAAACAAAGGAAGTACACTTTGTCTGGAAACAAACCTGGTGGAACCTCGACAACGACGTCCTCGGAGTCCTCGGCCTCCTCGGCCGAAATGCCCTTGCCCTTCCGCCTGCGCCGCTCCTCGGCAGAAGGTACTTCTACCACTACATCAAGGAGGGCCTGCGACGCAGTAGGACTTTGAGGAGGGACGTCGGTTGAAGGGACCTCGGAAGCAGCAGTCTCAGGCGCCGGAATCTCGGCTGTCCCAGGCTCCTCGGCAGTCTCCTCGGGAATTTCTTCTAGAGGAACCTGGGCAGTTCTCTTTGCCCGTTTCCTCGAAGGCCCCGCGCCAGTAGACTTCCGCCTTCGGGAAGCCGCCTTCGCCTTCGGGAAGCCACCTTCTTTGTCTATCGCCCTTCTCCACTTGGCCGGTGAAAAGGGACTTGTAATAGGCGGCAGTCCCGTCGCCCATCTCTGAAAAAGGAGAGAAACATCAGCGTAAGTCCGAGGAAAAAAACAGCAAAGGAGTAGAAGATGACTCACTTTCGACAAGCGTTTCGAAAGAAATTTCCTCCTTAAGAAGCTTGACCAACCAGGAATCCTTCCCGGCGATGGCAGGAGCTGGCATCTTGAGGTCAGTCTCGTGCTCCTTTACCACCTTTAATTCCCGAAGGACCTCTTCGGTCATCAACTTCCAGTTGATTGGAAAAGGGTAAAGGGCGCGCGGAGCGACCTCGGGATCCCAGTCAGAGACAGCCCGAATGCGGGCGTCGAAATCCGCGAACACGGGAGCCAAC
The DNA here is from genome assembly GCA_005392925.1 of Aquilaria sinensis. Classification (NCBI taxonomy): domain Eukaryota; kingdom Viridiplantae; phylum Streptophyta; class Magnoliopsida; order Malvales; family Thymelaeaceae; genus Aquilaria; species Aquilaria sinensis. The sequence continues at coordinate 63,115 of SMDT01000508.1, read as the reverse complement.
TCTGGGGTCAGCAGCATCCTCGGATCAACAACGTCCACATCCAGTGTTCCCTGAGCCCATTTGGTCGGAACGTACGACCAGGCCTCGTCCATCTTCAGGAAGAAGAACTTCTGTTGCCACCCCCGCCAGCTATCCTTAGTGGCGAAGGTGAACATGAATTTCTTGCTCCCGGATCCCCGAGGTAGCATGAAATAGAAGCCACCCTTCGGGACCACAGAGAGCTTGTAGTACTGCATAAAGATTATGAAATGGGGTTCTATCCCGAAGACGCCACACATGCAGAGGTAGGCGTTAAAATAGCAGAACGAGTTCGGAGGAAGCTGGTTCACAGCAATGCCATGAAATTTGCAGAACTCGCACACCATCTTCGGGGGAGGATACCGAAGACCGGCCTTCAGCTGGGCTCGAAAAACGGTAACCTCCTTACTGTGGTTTGAAAAAGCATAATGGCTAGAACGAGGCAGCCTAGTAATGGCGTAAGAGGGAAGAAAGAATTTTTTCTTCCACCTCTCTAACTTTGCAGGGGTGGTGCAACAAGGATGGGCTAAAAGAGGCTGCCAGCTCTCAGGAATGGGCATTTTCGACATGAAAACGAGTTTGAAAACGGAAGAAAATAGTTTCCAGAAAAAAAAAACTCAAAAGAACAGAGGGATCAAAACGTTCTGGAAAACAAAAACCCACCGAAAGATTTGCCAAAATCTGAGGACGCCATCGTGAAAGTTGGCTGGAAAAAAGCTCTGATTAAGGTAGCTCCGCCACAGAAAGCAAGAAAATGCAAGAACAGGGGCAAAGCAGAGAAAAGAGCAGAAGAAAAAGCAAAGGGAACTTATGATGGAATGGGCTATTTATAAAGCCAGAGGTGGGTAACCGAAACATCGTCATAAGTACCCTTTGGAGGCGAACCGTCGCCGTAACTGCTCTCTGCACCTGAAAAGGCGCGCCCTCTGTAACCGACGCGACTCTCCTCCAATGGCAAAGCGCCACGTGTCAACCGCTGCGCAAAAATGGGGGACACGTCCTCCAAACGTCCCTTGAAAACTGGGACACCTCTTCTGACATCCCTGGAAAACTGGGACGCGCGGCTCAGACTGACACGCTTGGCCAAACAGACCTGCAGAAACAAAGAGCAGGCCAACTCGAGGACGCCAAGAGACAGGCTATGGCCGAATAGCCCATGACCTTCGGGCAAGAGGTGTATCTTCGGCACAGGCTCCGCCTCGAAGACACCAAAGAACAGGCCAAGGCCGAAGAGCCCATGATCTTTGGGCAAAAGGCACATCCTCGGAACAGGTTAAGCTTCCAAAGAGACTCCCATAAACAACCTCAGAAAGAGATGCAAAACCGAAGTCTTCACTTTGGCTTTCCAAAGGGGGGCATATGATAGCCAAACGCTATCGCCTCTATCTGGCCGAACTCCCTGCCACAACAATGGCCAGAAGAAGCTGGCGCTACCCGAGAAAAGGTGTGATCATGCACCTCGGGAGATAGCCGAAGAGCTCCAAGCCCGGCACGCCAGGAAAACCCGAGGACACTACTTGCCCCCCCAAGGTTGTGAACAGATCACCTTCGGAAAAGCGGCACCAGACATAGCGAGCCGAACATGATATCCCCGAAGGTGGAACTCCCTGAAACTGGGAACCCCCGAACTGAGGGCTTGTTTCCCGAAGAGGCTCTGTCCGTACCAAAGGACGACCTCACCCAGGGACCTCGGGAGTACGGCAGGAGCATTTATGGAAGCATTTAAGGAAGCCTCTGACACATCCATTCGCAGACGCCACAATCCGCCTCAAAAGGCGCACTGCCACGCTGACGCCATCAGAATCACATCATGGCCCGTCTCAGCACATGGCTCAAGGCAACCTGCTACCAGCTATCTGTCTCCTAGGCCCAGAAATTCAGGAACATCCGACCGAACACGTGTCGCTATCTGAACGGGCTAGGCACTCCTATAAATACCAGGAATTAATATTTGGCAGGAGGCTGGTTGGCAAAACACTGCTCCCACACTCTGGGAAAATTACCAGGCGAGACTCCTCAGCCCTTTGTGCTATTTTCTCTGCCTTTCTCTCAGCCACCACTGACTTGGGCGTCGGAGGCTCCCCCCCCGGAAAAACACTCCGGGGGCCTCCTAACCCTTTGTTTTTGAGCTTTCAGGCACTCTCCTTTGGGCGATCCAATCCACCAGGCGTTCTTCCTCCCAGAAGTCTCTCCTCCAGTCATCATGACTCTGAACGATGAGGCCCCTGGCCATCAGAAAGGTGGAAGACGAGGGGAAATTATAGAGCAAAAGGAATGAGAATTAGAGAAGTGTGGAAAACTTTGAAGGATAAATGGTTTATATAGACCAAAGGAGGCAAGCGAAGCGTCGCCATAATGACCCTTCACAGATGAAGGGACAGAACCAACGTAACAGACACGACTGCTCGCCTATCACCTAGTGACATGTGTCACCTGACGCAAGAAACAAAGGCACACCTTTTAACATTAGCAAGTTTATATAAGCATAGTCCAAAGTGATGCAACTACCTGCTCGAAAGATGTGACAATTCATTGGCTAGCAACAGAAAACAAAAAACTCAAAGGGGGAAATATTTTCCCCCATCCGAAGGTACAACTTTGGAAGAATGAAGAGCTTGGTCAAATGTGAGGTGTCCTATTTGATGCCAAAGACACTGCTTCGGCCAAAAGAGGCACGTTGAACCAAAGAGATGCCCACCCCGAAGAAGGTGACCTTGGCCAAAAATTAGCTATGCTAACTGGGATGTCGATCTCCCCCAAAAAAGATTTCCATGCCACACTTGCAAGAGCTTAACGCCAAATATACAACTTTAGCTTCCCGAAGGGGCCATGTGATAGCCGAAGGGCTATGACCCCCGAAGACCTCTAGATCAGCTATCTTGAAACCACCCTCGATAAGAATTTAGCCCCGACCTCAAGGTACACTCATACACTACCCTCGGAAAGGTAACATGACCAACTTCGGGAAAAGGTGTTAATGTGAACCCCGATGGTATAAAGACCATGAAACGCATCCCAAATGTGATTCATGCTCCACAATACATCAAAAGACTAGGTTTGAAAACCCACACCCCTAATCAACCTGTGATTAGAAACAAGAAGTATAGAACTCCAAGAACAGAAGCAATCCTGTGCACCAAGGCAGCCCGCCAAGAACCAAAGAGAAAACCTCTCAAAAGAGCAATATTATTTCGGCATAAATCTGTGTTTTACAACCAAAATATGTGCCTATTTATGGGCCTATACTAGGGTAAAAGACTCAGCAAAATACGCAGCCCAAGTCACCTAGGAAACCTAGTTACAAAGGACTCAAGAAAACCTAGTCAAGCTAGGATTCCTACACCCTTTTAACACATGTTTAAGGTGTGCAACGAATTCCATTTATTCTAAGTGACCTCAATCACTTCCATAGCCCTAATAACATCCTCAATAATGTAAATAAACATGAAAATAACATAAAATACGTTACAAAACAAGATTGGCCATAAAAACCCCAAAATAATCTTCTCGGGGTGGTTCTTGCTTGTGTCTTCAACTTCAAGCTGAAATTAGGACTTGATATGGCCTTAATTTCTTCAAATTCAAAGAATTAAAGTTGTATATCTCTTTCTTATCTTTGAAATGACACATGAATTACACAAAACAGACATCTAAATCCAAAGATATGCCCAAAATACCGCAACTGCTTCTGAACCAGTGACAACTCACAAATCGCGCCTTTGAAGCTAAATTCGACCTCATTAACGTTCAAAATCGGTTTCATGGTCTTCATATGATTTTTAGCTCCAGATGTTAGCTTTCCAATGAATCAAGAATCAATCAATTCTATTTTTTTTAAACTCATGATATGATTTTTCTACTAGAACATTGCCAATCTGTCAACATCCAAGCTTGTCCATCATCTCCATGTGATTCCTTCCATGTTCCAGTAGCTCCTTTCAAAATTCCAAGTCCATTCTCCATAAAGAAGCTTGAAACAAAGGCTTGTAGTGTACTAGTAAGCTCCTTAGCCTTCTTCCTTGTCAGTGGTCCACTAGTTATCTTCAATAGGTCCTTGCCTTCCTTGATTGTGCCTTCTTTGATCGTATCAGCTCCCCCTCCTTAGAAGGATTCATCCTCAAATCAAAAGCTACATTAGGAAAGGGAATTGAATCAATAAAAATGAAATAATCAACACATAAGCACTTACCTTTCACATAAGCACCAATAGCATGGAATGCTTGTGTATAGAGCTTTAAGCTTGTCAAAAACCTGAACCAATATCCAAATGCAATGATACCTCCAGGTTCAAAAACAAAGTTAGAAGCAATTAGCACAAAAAATCTAAAAGTTAGCACAATTTTCATCTTAACTCTAGGCATACTTTCATTGCCTTTGCCATCTCAAAAACATTATTCCTAAAACTAGGAAATGTGTTGGAAGAATTTACCTTAGGGATGCTGTATGCACTTAAAAAAAATGGACCTAAATTCACACAAGTGCTATAGTTATGAAAAACACAAGTTATACATGTCAAGACAATAGTTTACATAGGCCATTCAAATAAACAAGAATTGAACACAGTTTGGCCTATAAAAATAACAAAACTATGATTCACCAATTTCACAAAAATCGTAAGCATTTTAAATGAAACAAGATTGGGGTAGATAGGATTAAGTGAAACCAATTCAATAGCAAATTTATGTTTGCATGTATAGCACAACAATGCATGAAATTTGTGAATGAAATGTGACATGAAACAAAGGACTCAACATACCTCCTTAAAAGGCTGAATTTAAAACTAGAATTTTCACTCAAAATAAAAACTTTCAGATTTGGACATAAAGCAAAAATATCAAGGCTCAAAAGGTTATGCAATTCATGTGTCATGACAAAAGAATTCTTGCTGGAAATTAAAGATTGAAAGACAAAAAGGGCTGAATATAAATGTGAATCAAAGAAGTATGTAATGCATGGGTAACAACTAATTTATGCAAGAAAAATTCCAAAGAAGTAGATTTAACTTGAAACAGAATAAAACAATGTGAAATGGATGCAAAACAAACAAATTCAAAAACAAAAGTGATAGCTGAAGTGCTATCGCTCCGGTCACCTGAGGACCTCGAAAACGAGGGAGTCGGACACCTGAGGAATCTCCATCTCGGGCACTCTCCCATACTGGAGGTCCTTCTCAGTCTCACCATGACACATGATGAAGATGCTGCTGGCCATCATTTGGCGCCGTCTGTGGGAAATCACTCCCAGGTCACCGTTGTTGAAACTCGGCGTTCTAAGGACAAGGGACATTCGAGGTCCCCGTCCGCACCAGAGGTTCAACCGGCAACCGAACAAACTGCAGGAGGGACTTCCCTACTCGAGGACGAATGTCCTCTGACTATTACTATGGGCTTCCTACATGAGTTCCCACGCTCTATTGTGGCCGAAATGACGGAGCAGTTAGACCGAAGATGGCCACAGTCAAATCTGGGCCGAAGGCCCTCCTCACCAGTACCTCATCGAGAGAAGAGTCCCACATTAATTCACAGGAGTTCGGGAAGTGGAGATCAACGAGATGAGTCCTCGACGGGAGACATACCCCTCGAAAGACAACCTGTGGGAGAAACAGGGTTAAAACGACCCAGAGTTCCCCAACGAAGAAGTTCTTCACCCAAAGAAAAGTCTCCATCTCCTCGGCAACGAAGTCGGGTACCCCCTGCTACAAAAAGCTATCACATGCCCCCCATTCGGAAAGTTGGGTTTAACGCCACCAACAATACGAAGCTCTCATAGCAAGGTTACGCCTAGCTAGAAAGATTGGCATGAGAAATCCAAAAGCCCACAGTGACTCCCAGCTAGTGGTGCGGCTGATGGCAGGGGACTATAGCGCAAAGGATCCAACTTTGGCAAAATATCATGAATGTGTATCAAAGCTCATCCAAGAGTTTGATGCAGTGTGTGTTGAAAATATACCTCCTCGAGACAATGCCGAAGAAGCAGACAACTTGGCCACATCAAAAAGGTTCACAAAAATGTTGAGCCATTCGAGCATAGCGACTCTAAATATAGCAACCTCGGACAAAGGGTGGAAAGATCCTACAAAGAGGTATCTCACAACCGAAGAGCTTCCCGAAAATCCTCATGAACCAGCAGAAAGTGCGAAGGCGTTCCGGACGATATTTCCTAATTGAGGAGGAATTATACCGGCAAGGGTACGCAAGTCCGTTATAGAGATGTATCGGTAAAAAGGGTGCAAGACAGTTCATCCAGGAAGTGTGAAAAGTGCCAAAGACATGCCAACATCCAAAGGCTGCCTTCAGAGTGGATAACCACGGCAGATTACCCTTGCCCTTTTGCAGTATGGGACATAGATCTCACCTGGCCACTCCCGACAGTACCCAGAGGAGTGAAGTTCTGCGTAATAGTAGTGGACTACTTCACTAAATGGGACGAGGCAGGACCCCTAGTGACGATTTTGACAAAAGATATACAAAATTTCATCGGGAAGAACATGATATGCAGATTTGGCATACCGACGGTGATAGTGGCCGATAATGATTCCCAGTTTATGGACAAGGGATCCCAAGAATTCGCCACCAACTTCAGAATAAAAACGCACTTCACCCCGGTAACTCATCCCTAGAGCATCGGACAAGTAGAGGTATCCAACAGAACTATAAAAGAGTGATTGGAAAAGAGGTTGGGGGATGCAAAGGGGAACTTGCAGGAGAACTTCTTAGTGTACTGTGGAGTTATCAGACAACACCCCAAGGGGCCACGGGGAGACACCTTTCTCACTTATCTTCAGCACAGAGGCCATTATCCCAATTGAAATAGTATGGCCATTAGTTAGAATACAAGTGCTCGATGAAGGAGGAAACGACCTCGGATTGAGAACTAAGTTCGATTTGGTTGACAAGCAAGAGTGGCCACAGTCACAAACCTGCACGTTAGGCCAAAAGGAATAAGGAAAGGAGACCTCGTTCTCTGAAAGGCCGAATTCGAACCCCGAAAGCCATCCCAAGGGGTACTTCGGGTGAACTGGGAAAGGTCTTACTTAGTCCTTGATGAAGCCCGGAATGGAGTTTACAAGCTTGGCAACTCCAAAGGTGGAGAATTGAAAAATACGTGGCATTCGGACGCCTTGAAGAAATTCTACACTTAGAATCTTGGTAAGAGATTATACGAATTAGAAAAAAGTTTGTAAGCTACAAAACCTTTTTCTTGCACCAGAGAATTTTTGCCGAACAAGGTGTAGAAGCTTGCGAAATTTATTCCTTTCGGAAATGGTTGAGTCATCCTCCCAAAAAGTAAGTCCATAACGAACAGGCCAAAACTTTGCTTTAGGGAATTCCGAAAACGGCTAGTAGAGCAAGGAAAAAAGTATTTTCCAAAGTCCCTTAACTGAAAATGGTCAGGATAACTGGGAAATAAAGGACATTACTCAATGACTTGGCCAAATTATGGAAAAGGGGAAAAATTCCATTGAAGAAGGCCTTATTACAAGGAGAAGGTTACAAGGAGAAAAGTTACAAAGAAAAAGAAGGCAAAGGCCCTAAAACATCTAAGAAACCCCGGGGTCCTAAGAAGCTCCCGCGGCCATGTCCTTAGCCACCGCCTTCGGTGCAGAAGGACTGGGGCAAGCGGCAGGTTGAGGTGCTCGATCTTCAACCAGGTCCATCGAGGCTCCTCGGGAATGTCCAGGCCTGCTAAGAAGGAGACATCGAGGTCTGGGTAGTTCTTCAAAACTTGGTGGCAAGCCAAACATAAACCGTCCCGGAAGGTAACCTTGGTCACCTGGACGGCCTTATCTTTTTCAAGGGACAGCGCCTCCACCTCGTCTTGAAGGTCAGCAACCTCCTTCTTCAGCGCCTTCACTTTCTTCTTCTTCGGTTCCTTCTCCAAAGCCGTGACCTGGGCTTGAAGCTCGACGCTATCAGCAAGCGCCTTCGCCAGTAGAGCAGAGTCTTCCTCTTTCCCCTTTTGATAGGCCTCATAGGCCGAAGTCAAGCTCACCACCTTCGCGCCAAGGTCGGACATCTTCTGGGAGAAATCCTTCAAAAGCTCTTCCTGGCCCTTCACGAACTCATCCCGAAGATTGGCAACCTTCTCCTTGGCTATTCGGCTTAACTCGGTATTCGTCACAACCGAGTTAGCGAAGAAGACCTTTTCCTTCCCTAATTTATCTTCGGCCCAAGCTTGGACCAAAGACTGGTTTGCTGCCCAAGCTCGAAGGTATCCACTATACCACAGGAGCTATAAAAAAGAAGAAGGTACTTAGTGAAATTCACATAAGGAAAGCCAAGCATATAGAAAAAAGGGTAAAAAATGAAGAGGCCCAAAGAACTACCTGAGCAACGTGCTTGGAAACCTTAGCGGCGAGGGTATCCTCGTTAGCACACTCCTCGGCAACCGCCTTAAAGGAAGCCTGGGTAAGCATGCCACTTGCCATCTGGGGAGCCATTTCCCGGTAGTCTTCGGAGAACAAATTCATGTCCTCCGTGAAAGACCAGAACTACTCCCTGGGAACTTTTTCCTTTGGGATGTGAGAATCCCGAAGAGCCCGCCATCGGGCATGGTCGACCACCCAAGTCGAGGGTGTCAGTTCCTCTACAAATTTAGAAGTGTAAGTTCTATCAAACAAAACTCCCTGGCTATGGAATGGCGAGCGCTAAAACAAGGATAAGAGACAAACCTGGCGCTACCTCAGCAACATCGTTGTCAGAATCTCGGACCTCCTCCACGTTGGCAGGGATATGTTTGCCTTTATCCTTTCAGCATTTTTCTAACTCCTTAGCAGAGGGACTCTCTGCCATAGAGCCCAAAAGGTCCGCTGACATGGCGGGACTCCGAGAAGCAGCGCTGATGACCGTCCCTGCAGAAAGCTCGGCAGGAGTTTCAAGCTCGGCGGCAGTTTCAGGCTCGCCGACAACCTCCGCTGCATCTCTCGGGGGTGGAAGAAGGATGTCCTTCTTCGCCTTCTTGGCCAAAGACGGCCCACTCTCAGTACTTTTGCACCTCTTGGAGATGCCCTTCTTCATTTTTCCCCCTTTTCGGCCTGACCGATGAAGAGAGACCTGTAGTAGGAGGCAGACTCGTCGCCCATCTCTGAAAAAGAAGGAAAACATCAGTGTAAGTCCAGACGGGTACTTATACTAAAATTTTTGGAAGAAAACTTACTTTCAAAAAAGGCTTCATAAGTCAGCTCCCTCCGAAGGAGCACCACTAGCCAGGACTCCTTCCCGTCAATGGCAGGAGCTGGCATGTGAGGTCCGTCTTGTGCTCCTTAACTACCCCCAATTCCCGAAGGACCTCCTCGGTCATAAGCCTCCAGTTAATGGGGAAGGGGTAGAGGGAGCATGAAGGGACCACAGCATGCCAGCCAATGACAGCATGGATGTGTCTATCGAAGTCCACAAACCTCACCACTTACTCGGGAGTCAGCAGCTTCTTGGGGTCCACGACATCCGTCCCCAGCTTTCCTCGAGCCCACTTGGTCGGGACGTACGACCAGGCCTCTGCCACCTTTAGGAAGAAGAACTTCCTTTTGCCACCCTCGCCAGTTATCTTTAGCAGCAAAGGTCAACATAAACTTCTTACTCCCAGATCCCCGACGTAGCATGAAATAAAAGCCACCCTTCGGGGACTGGATAGAGCTTATAATAGTACATGAACAGAATGAAGTGAGGCTCTCTTCCGAAGACCCCGCACATGTAGAGGAAGGCATTAAAATAACAGTATGAGTTCGGAGGTAGCTGATTCACGGCTATGCCATGAAATTGGCAAAAGTCACAAATCATCCTCGGGGGAGGAAACCGAAGTTTGGCCTTTGGTTGGGGTCGGAAAACAGTAACCTCGTTGTCTCGGTTCATAAAACTGAAATGACCAAGATGAGGTAACCTCGTAATGGCATAGGAAGGAAGAAAAAATTTGGTTGTCCACCTCTCTAATTTCTCCAATGTGAAGCAATAAGGGTGAGACATGAGAGGTTGCCAACTCTCGGGGACAGGTGAAGACATGATCAGCAAGAAGTGACTTCGGGTAAAAAGAACTAAAGGACTTCGGGAAGCTAGAAGAAAAGCAGAAAATGAAGAAACTGAAGGACCTCTAGAGTTAGAACCCACCAAACGTCTTGCTGAAATCAGGGTTTGTGGATGCCATCATGAAAGGTGGTCGGAAGTGGTGCCGACGTTAACACTGCCGCAAAGAAGGGAGAAAAAGGATGAAAGCAGATGAGAGCAAAGCGAGGGCAAAGAAAAAAAAATAAAGAGTATGACGGAAGGAGACGTGTATAGATCAAGGAAGGGTAGTCGGGGTGGCGTCATAATTGCTTCGTGAAGGTGAAATATCACCATAATTGCCCCTCGCGCATGAAAAGGTGTGCCCACCGTAACCGGCGTGACTGATCCCAACCAGAAACTGCCACGTGTCGCCCATCACGAGAAACTAGGACGCATTTTTTGGCATCCTGAAAACCCGAGCACACCGCTCCAGACTGACAAGCCTGGTTTTAAGACACGACGGTCCACTAGCCTACGGCAGGAAAAGTAAAGAAGTTGGGTATCTCAAGAACACTAAAGGGCAGACAGGTGACACCTATCCGAACAAGGCTTACCCCCCAAGTGGCGAAGTGCCTCCTCTGCAAACGTCACACTCTGAGTCCTGAAAAGCGCCCCCAAAAGGACCACTAGCCGAAGCCTCCACTCTGGCTTCCGAGGGGCGGCATGTGATAGCCGAAGTGCTATCACTCCGGTCACCTGAGGACCTCAAAAATGAGGGAGTTAGACCCCTGAGGAATCTCTATCTCGGGCACTCTCCCATACCGGAAGTCCTTCTCGGCCTCACCGTGCCACGTGACGAAGATGCTGCCGACCATCAAAAGACTCTGAAACAGATTTTTCTTTAGAGAAACTCAAGCAATTCCAAAGAGGATTTGACAAAACCAAAGAATTAGAAGCTTTAAAACCATATTTTGTCAAAGTTTCATGCTTACTTCCTTTTCTTAATCTAGTTTCATGAAAATCATTCTTCAAAATAACATTGTAAGCAAACACACATTGTTTGAGATTTTCATGCAAAACTACATCAAATCTAGGTGTTAGGAAGAAATACATTACAGTGGTTGGACATAGTCTCCAAGTATCTTCCCTTGGTGTAGGAACCATAAAATTTTCACCTTTGCACTCAATGACTTCAGATGGAGTTGTAACAATTTCATCCCCTTGAAGAATAGGATAAGAAACAATGTTAGGCAAACTTTTGCAAATGAAATCACTAGGACTTACCTCAAATTGTTCCTTCGCAACCTCCTTTGTTGGTTTGATGCATGGGACATGACTTGGAATGTTGGGAACACCAACTTCTTCAATGGGTAGCAAGTCACTTGATTCTTGTAGCTCATCTCCACTTATGTCCTGAAAAGAAGACAACACAACACTAGAAGAAGACTCCATTATGTTAGATGAAAGTATGGCTTCTCTATAGGTCTTTCTTTCTTCACTCGGCTTGGGTTCATTGCACTATTGTCTTCTCTCAATTTTGCACTCAATTTCTTCTCTCGGGAACTCTCTACTCTTCTTCCCCTCATGTTCACTATTCTCACTTAATCTCTCGGTTGTTCCCTCGGCTTCACCCTCATCGCTTTTGCCCTCAACCTTCCCCTCATTTACTTTTCTCTCAACCTTACTTCGAAGTTTCCTTTGATCCTCGAAGACTTGTTGTGGTGAAAGTGGTACACGCATGATTGACTTTTCTTGTTGAGGCCGAGACAAGTCTCTTTTTATCGCCTACACTTTTGGCTTCGGTGTTTTTCTCACATCATTGCTCCACGCTCTTCTCCATGTGGAAATTCCTCCTTGAGATATCTTGGATGCCTTGGACCTTTTGATGATCCTCTCAACCTTAGTGGCGTGATGAAGCAAATCCTCCATGTTGACATAGGGCACCATCTCCACTTTGTTGGTGATGCGGTCCGGTTGTTCGGGACCGGCATCTCCACTGTGTTCGATGATGAAGGCAGCAGGGGGTCCTGGAGAAAAATTGGCGTCCTGAGTGGATCGCCTCGAGTGATGGCCGGCAGCTCCTTGGTCCCATGGCGAGGAGGTGATGGGAAGTTCCTACGGCGTGGTAAAGGGATGCCTGGCTGGAACACTCAGAAAATAGCGGTTAGGAGGTCCCCAGAATCTTTTTCCGGGGAGGAGCCTCCGACGCCCAAGTCAGTGCCTTTTTCAGAGGGAAACACCGTAATAAGTACAAGAGACATGTACCTGGCATGTCTTTCTGTGGGCCGGAGGGAGAGTATTCAGGCGGAGAGGAGAGTGTGTCCTCTGTATTTCGGCCTCTCTCTATCCCTCTTTTCTCCAGCTGGAGCCCCCTTTATGGCCATGTGCCTGGCGTATTTAAAAGAGGAAACGAACCTTTAAGATTGTGGCACATGTATGGTTGGATGATGCCTGTACTGCTGGGCGTGGGATTCCTTGGCCGCCTGCAGGCTCTTCGAGCCATGAGCTGCAACAATCATACCCCGATATGACAAGACGGGGGGTCTGTCACTTTGTCAGAGTACATGTGAGGGCGCCATGCAGGGCGTACGGGCGAAGTGTCAGAGACTCCTGGATGACTTCTGTCGCGCCTCTGAGGTCCCCTAGGTCGAAGTCCGTCTTTGTAGTGAGGGCCTTTCCCGGAGTCAGCCTGGTACCTCGGGGCATCACCTGTTTCCGAGGTTAGTTCAGTTTCCCTCGTGATAGAGACGGTCCGTTGATTTCCCGAGGTAGGTACCGGCGTTCTGCCGAGGTGGTATTCCTCAGGTGTCTGGCTCCCTTCTTTCCCAAAGTTCTTAGGTAACTAGTGTGGCCACACTTCGGTCATTAGTTGGCAATCTCAGGATTAAGACCATAATGAATCTAGCAATAGTGGTCTCCTCATCCTCCACGATGTTGGCTCGGGTCAAGGTCATCTCGAAGTCTTTATGGTAGTCCTTCACACTCCTTTGGCCCTGCACTAGCTTTTGAAGCTTGAGGCATTGATCTTTAGTATAGTAGCTAGGCACAAATCTCCTCCTCATTAATGCTTTAAGGGCTCTCCATGTGTGTATGGGCTCCTCCTCATTCCTTCTCCTAGAAATAACATCCTGATTCCACCATACAAGAGCATAATTAGTGAATGTTATGGTAGCCAATTTAACTTTCTTTTCCTCAAAATAGTGGCACTTAAACACCATTTCAATCTTTTGCTCCCATTCCCGATATGCATCTGGATCACTCCTCCCTTGGAAAGGTGGAATGGTGAGTTTAATGGAGCTTAGATTGTTGTCCATCCTTGGCTCCCCCCTCCTTGGAAGCCCATGGTCATGCCAATGTCCTTCTTCCTCCTTGGGTTCTTCTCTCCTTGGACCTCTCCTTAGTTGCAAGATGGGATTTGGTCTCCTTGGCAATCTCAAATCAATATCCTTAATCCTCCCCACAAGTCTATTGAGAGTTTCTTGAAGCTCTCTCATGGTTTGCTCATCATTGTTTCTAACTTCCATCCTCCTATCCTCCTAGCCCTCCATACTCCTGAAAAATAACAAAGATCTTCACAAATACTCACCTCACGTGTTTCACTCAAAAGATGAACACTCAAACACTCAATTTGTTAGTGAGAATATTGCTATTCAAAGAGTCCTCAAAAGTTTTAAGAAAATTGTCCTCAAATCACACAAGAAAACTTGAATTCTTGAAAACAATTTTCGACTCCAAAAGAGGTGTGCTAAACAAGCTTTAAAAGACTCTAGGAAGCTCTTACAATTGATAATCACAAGAACCACAAAGAAAGCTTTTTGGCTCAAAACAATGGGATAGGTTTTGGGGAGGAAAACTTCCAACACTTTGTGGAAAACTTCTTTTTTTGCAAGCTCTTTTCCTTTCTTTTCTTTTTTTATTCTTTCTCTTCCTTTTTTTTTTCTCTTTTTTCTTGCTGTTTTGATGCTAGACAAATTTTCTCCTTGAAATTCCTTGCTACCAAAGACAAAAAGTCAGTTTTCAGTTCGGCCAAAACAAGAAACTATGAAAACATGCACAATTCGAAACAACTTTTGTTGTACCGAAACTTCCTCAACTTGGATCCTTCCTTTTTGGTGTTTTCTTGACTCTAGGATGCTGGAAACAATGAAAACAATAGAGATTAATAGGGCTGGACATGAAATAGAAAGATAAGAAATAAACAAGATCAATTGAATGAAAACCGAGAACACTAGACAACACGGATTGACTTCTTTTTCTCATTTTTGTGATTTTTGGACTTGAACAAGGATGGAATAAAAATGACAGACCTGAAATAAGAAGAAAAAGGATTAAAACAGAGGATTAAGACATGAAATTACTGGAAAAAAATTGAAGGAAAACCGAAGATAAACAAGAACACAAAGTTATGTCCTTGAATGGAACTTGTGGTTCTGATACCAACTGATGCGAACCCCGATGGTATAAAGACCATGAAATGTGCCCAAGATGTGATTCAAGTTCCACAAGACATCAAAAGACTAGGTCTAAAAACCTCCACCCTTAATCAACCTGTGATTAGAAACAAGAAGTATAGAACTCCAAGAACACAAGCGATCTTGTGCACCAAGGCAGTCTGCCAAGAACCAAAGAGAAAACCTTTCAAAAGAGCAATATTATTTTGGCATAAATCTATGTTTTACAGCCAGAATATGTGCGTATTTATAGGCCTAAAACAGGGTAACAGACTCAGAAAAATTCGCAGCCCAAGTCACCTAGGAAACCTAGTTACAAAAGACTTAAGAAAACCTAGTCAAACTAAGATTCCTGCACCATTTTAACACATGTTTAAGGTGTGCAGCGAATTCCATTTATCCTAATTGACATGAATCACTTCCATGGCCCTAATAAAATCCTCAATAATGTAAATAAACAGGAAAATAAAATAAAATATATTACAAAACAAGATTGGCAACAAAACCCCAAAATAATCTTCTCGGGTGATTCTTGCTTGTGTCTTCAACTTCAAGCTGAATTTAGAACATCAAATAGCCATAATTTCTCAAAATTCAAAGAATTAAAGTTTTAGATCACTTTCTTAGCTTTGAAATGACACCTAAATCACACAAAATGGACATCTGAATCCAAAGATATGCCCAAAATACCAAAATTGCTTCTGAACCAGCGATAACACGCAAATCGGGATTTTGAAGCTAGATTCGACCTCCTTGATGTGCAAAATCAGTTTCATGGTATGCATATGATTTGTAGCTCCAGATGTTAGCTTTCCAATGAATCAAGAATCACTCAATTCTAATTTTTTTAACTCAATATATGATTTTCCTACCAGAACATTGCCAATCTATCAACATCCAAGCTTGGCCATCATCTTCATATGATTCCTTCCATGTTCCAGTAGCTCCTTGAAAAATTCCAAGTCCATTCTCCATGAAGAAGCTTGAAACAAAGGCTTTTAGTGTACTAGTAAGCTCTGTAGCCTTCTTCCTTGTCAATGGTCCACTAGTTATCTTCAATGGGTCCTTGCCTTCCTTGATTGTGCCTTCTTTGATTGTATCAGGTGTCTTTCACCACTCTAAGATTTACAAACCTACCAACCTCAAAAAAGTAGATCCACCATCCTCAATAGAGGAAAACATCTCCCGGAGGTGACCCACTCTGCCGAAGGGCCTTCCCCAATAGCCCTTAGGGAAAATCTTCACCCGAAAGGGTCTTGTACCCCGAAAAGGGTCTCACGGAGATACAACAAGAATGGTCAAGGAGTCTCTGATAAAGAGACCTCACACACACCCTTGTGCTTTGGCCAAAACGGCCTACAGCCAGCTAAAGATACCTATTTCCGAAGGTACAGATTGAATCTGACCGAACACGTGTCATGATCTAAATAAGCTATGTCAAACGGCCTCCTCCCTTCACCTTTCTATAAATACTTGGGAAGGACCTTGGTAAGGACATGAGAACTATCGCTATTTTCCTACTCTCTACTCTTTACTACTAGTCTCACAAATACTGACTTGGGCATCGGAGACTCCTCCCCCCGAAACACAATCCGGGGAGCTCCTAACGCTTGTTCTTCTAAGTGTTTTAGACATCTCCACACTGGAAGTCTCTCCTTCAGGCTAGCATGTCATACAACGAGGATGCCACCGAGCATCACTAGGCAAGTCCAAGGACCTGAGGCATTATGTGGAGGCTTAGTATACCAAATAAGTTCCTCATAACTAAGGTGAGGCACATCCATAATGTTCACCTACACAATAATCAAGTGAAGGTTAAACATACTTCATCAATAAGCTTAGACTTACTACGAGCAAGTTAGGGGCCAGAACTCGCTAAGTATGGAGTGATGCTCGTAAGAGGACTAGATTGAAGACAAGTCCCAAGGGATTGAAACGTACGTGCATAGGTTTAGCCTCTTGCTGTATGAGCTCATTATAGGTTACATATGTTTGTATATGTGTTGTCCTTATGTTTTCCTTATAGGTTGAAGACCCTTTACTGAGAATCATAAGATTCTTAGTCCTTCAGTGTAATGCCCTGAAAATCCTAAATATTTAAGTCTCGGATTATGGAGATAAAAATGGCTCAGAAAATTTTTCAAAAAGGGAATTGAGCTCATTGAGCTCGGGAGACATTATTTAGGTGAGGAATTGGGTTTATGTGAGTGTTGGACACTCTTGAAATTAAGCTTGCTTGGCTTAGTCCAAGAATATTAGTGATGAAATGGTGGAATTTAAAGTGAAGGAACTCAGTTGCACAAAGGGATTTTTTGTGGATTGGGCTCAATTGCCCAAAATCAGAAATATGGAGGACTAAAGGGGGAATTAGGCCATTTTAATGGCCCAGGATGCTATGGCTGGCCATTCCCCTCCATTTTCCTATATTTTATTTCACCTCCCTCCAAATCCAATTATTTTAATCCACCTCCCACCCTTAGTCATCATCTTGGATTCTTTCTTCACCTACTTTTGACTATTTCTACCAAACTTACCCAAAAGTCTTCCAATTAGTCTTCATTTCTTTTAATCTTGTCTCACACTCATTTTAAACACATCATTCACCTCCTATTATTTTAATCCACTTCCCATCCTTAGCCAAGACTTTGGATTCTTTCTTCACCTACTTGTCTCCTACTTTTGACTTTTTCTACCAACTTACACAAAAGTCTTCCAATTAGTCTTCCTTCCATTAAATCTTGCCTCCCACTCTTCCAAGCACATTATTCACTCCATAATTCACCCATATAGATGGCCATTCACTCCCACCCATTCATTATTATTCTTTCACACTCAAACACTCAAAACACACTCCAATCTCTCTCCTTCTCTGATCAAAATTTGGCCATGTTCTTTCTCAAGCTTACAACTATTTCTTCTTCCTCTAAAATTTGGCCATGATATATTATTGGCATCCATGAAGTTCAACCAAGTTTTCTTGGTATTCTTAAGCTTCCAAGGCCATCCAAAGCAAGAAATCAATTGAGATATTGAAGAAAGATCATGTAGAAATTTCAGCCATGCTACCATTTTGAAGAAATTTGGCCTAGTTCATGTTTGAACTTTCTAGAAGATAAGCCAAGTATTCTTGGTGTTTATGAAGTGTTAGAAGCCTACAAAGCAAAAATCAAGTGAAGTTTGAGAGAAATGGTAAGCCAAAATTTCAGCAATGTCCACTATGGAGAGATTTCATGGGCTTGAACACTTGTTCATGGTGTTCTTGGGCTCCTAAGTTCATTTGGGCTATGTAGCTCCTAAGTTCATTTGGGCCTAAATACAAGAAAGGCTAATTTGGGCCTAGACACAGGAAAGGCTAAGTTGGGCCTAAGTACAATGAAGGGCTAAGTTAGGCCTTACCTCTTTAAATTGAGGTTGTGTAAGTTACAACGAGCATTCTTGGTAATTTATGATTTTTAAGTTAATGAAAAGAAAGAAAATAACTTGCTAGTGTTTTGGGCTTTATAGGTCCATTAAGAAAAAGGCATGTTCTAACAACAACAAAGCAAGGAAAGGCAAAAGAACTCAGCATCGAGAGGTTTCAAAAATGATGGTAAGGATTCCTATACTCAATTTATTGCACGGTATAGTTCCATGGATTTTTTGTCTGAGTATTCGGGCCCCTAGGTGATGGTCAAAGAACCATGTGATCCTAGGAGTGCTAAAAGGGCTAAGTTATTTTGTTGCTTCGGCAACTCTGTGTGAGGATTTCTCATACTCACTTTGTGTATTGGGGCACATAGTGCTAAGAGGGCTAAGTATCATTGCTTCAGAAATTCTGTTTACTTATGAGTTCTATCCAAGCATTTAAGGCTTGGAATTGAGTTTGGCCAACTCGATTCCCAAGTTAATGGGCTCAGTTCGGTGTACAATAAGGAATGGTCGACCGAAATTTTGTGATATGGAATATGGTAATGCTTGCTATGCCCATACGGAATTGTGTTATGTGGTGTGTGTGTTTTGTGTGCTTCTATGAATTGGTTGTGTATGCTGACCTCGATTATTATTATTATTATTGTTATTGTTATATGCCCTGTGTTTTCTTTGTCTTAGTGTTTTCTTTGCAGGACAATGGAATAATTGCCATTACGTTCTTGGTATAAGTTAGGCTTTGGAAGCCATATGTTAGGCCTTAGAGGCCATAAGTTGGCTTTGAAAGCCATATGAAATTCCTTACTAAGTTACACATTGGATGCCACTAGAATCTTTACTGAGTTTTATAACTCACCCGCCCTCCTCTACTTTTGTAGGAAAAAAGAGCTATAGAAAATCATTAAGGTTAAGAGTATGTATACTTGACGCCCTTCCGCATCTTCATTGTGATACATGGTGAACCTGGAGCAGAAACTTCCGATGAGGGAACGCTTGGATGAGGGGCTTCGCTGGGAGAGACTGCCTGAAACGCTCAGAAAACAAGGGTTAGGAGGTCCCCGGAATGTTTTTCCGGGGGAGGAGCATCCGACGCCCAAGTCAATGTTTGGAAATGGAGAATAAGTAAGGAGTGGAGAGATTTTTCCCCTAGAGTGGGATTTGCTTACCTGGGGTGTTTCTCGAATGTTTATAGGGAGGTGTACAAGAGAAGTCCGTTTGCCATAGCCGGCCTAGATCATGACACGTGTTCGGTCGGATATGGTTCGTACCTTCGGGAGTGGGGGCCTCCAGCCGACCGCAGGCCATCTGGTCAGAAGCCCAGGTCGTACGAGGGCGGCGTGTCAGAGCATGTCCGGAGGCGGCGTGTCGGGGACTTGTACGAGGGTGGTGTGTCAGAGCGTGTCCGAAGGCGGCGTGTCGGGGGCTCCTCAGCCTTTTTGTCGTATGTCCATGTGGCCTTTTCGAGGGACTGAACTCCTTCAGAGTACAGAGCACATCCGGGGAGGCGAGCTCCTTTGGAGGGAGGTCCCTTGTTTATACGAGGCACCTTTGGTTAGGCTTTCCCGAGGTCAGGCTCGGGTACCTGATGATGGCGCTTCGTGAGCGCGCTTCTAGGGTGGCCTGACGAGTATCCAAAGGAGGTTTTGGGTACGTGAGGTTGGCACAAGGTCACCCACGGAAAGGGTGGTGACCCCTTCTGTCCGTAGTTGGTCCCATGGGTTTCCTAAGGGTAGCGCATATCAGGCTTGTCTGAGGGTGCTGAGGCCCTTTTTTTGCTAGGGTTTCATCGTGTCTATTTCGAGCGGAGGTGGTGTGCTAGCCAAGGGTGCTGCGCACATGCGATGTCCTTCAAAGGGCGATAGCCCTTCGGCTATCACATGCCCCCCCTCGGTAAACCGAAGATGTTTCTTCTGTTTGGGGAGTTTCGGTAGCCTTTTTCTGGGAAATGATGTTTGGTCTTGTTGCCATGATGGGCTTCCATCCGAAGTCTCCTTTTTCCCAAGAGGGAACTTCGGCGAACTAAGGTGCTCTATCGAAGTAATTCCTCTAGTGATTGAGTGGTGTCCCTGGCTCTTCTGCTGAGGTTATCATCAGAGGCATGAACTTCCACTGGCATTTCTGTTAGTGAATTATTTCATCTTCCCATACAGATGGGCACGTCACTTCGGATAGGGTTACATAGGCCTTCCAGTTGTCAAGGTAGTGCCCTCGTTTCCCGTATCAATTTACACGTGGCAGCTGGTGAGTGGCGAACGATTACGTCAATTACATCAATTACATCTCTTTGCCTTCGAGGAGCAATAATGACGACATTTCGCCTGCCCCCTTCGGCCTATATAAACCCCTCTTGTGTCAAACGCTCACACTCTTTTCCTTTGCTCTTATCTGCTCCAAAACACTCTCTCATCTTTCTTCTCCTTCCGGCGGCGGTTCTAGCAGCGGAGCGATTTCCAGAAACCCTTCATGATGATGTCCAGGAATCTAGATTTTGGCAAAACTTTTGGTGGGACGTTCTTTCCAAATTTCTTCCTTCCTTACGAAGTCGCTCGTTCTGTAATTTTGTTTTTTCGGAGTCCTTCGGTTCTCTTTCTTTAGTTTTCCCAAGGTTACCTCTTTACTTTAAGAAATGTCGAACCCTGCTCCACTGATGACCATTCATCCTATTCCCGAGAGCATTCTCCCCCTTGAGTCTCATCCATGCTGCACTACTTCGGAGAAAATGACAAAGTGGATTGCAAAATTCTATGTCCCTACTTACGCCATCCTGAGGTTACCTATCTGGGGCATGTATGGTTACATGGCTAGTTCTGGTGAGGTCACCATTTACCGAGCCCAGCTGAAGGCCGGTCTTTGGTATCCTCCCCCGCAAATGGTGTGTGAGTTCTGTAGGTTTCATGGGATTGCGGTGAACCAGCTTCTTCCCAACTCTTATTCTTCTTTCAACGCCTTTTTTTGCATGTGTGGGGTTTCTAAGATAAAGCCCCATTTTCTTTTCTTCATGCAATACTATAAGCTCCACCCGGTCCTAAAGGGTGGTTTATACTTCCTGCTTCCCCGAGGGTCCGGCAGAAGAAATTCACCTTCACCTTCAGGACGAAGGATAGCTGGCGGGGGTAGCTGAAAAAGTTCTTCTTTCTATCAGTTACCGAAAGATGGAGCTACGTTCTGACCGCATGGGCTTCGGGGGTGCTAAAGGCTGATGTCGTTGACCGTTGGAAGCTACTGACCTCGGGATTGGCTGCGGAGTTTAATGAGTTGCACCGGCGCATTCGGGCGGTTGCGGATTTGGACCCTGAGGTCCCTTCGCGTTCCCTGTACCCCTTTCCCATTAAGTGGGACATTATGTCCGAAGGGGTCCTTCAGGAACTGGGGGTAATCCATGAGCACAAGTTCGACTTAAACCTGCCCAAGCCTGTTCTCTCAGGGAAGAAGGCATGGTTGGTGATGCTTCTTTAGGCCGAGATCTCGTACGAGGCTTTTTCCGAGAGTAAGTTATCTTCTAGGTTTTGCTACCTGTATTCCTTTTGGACTTACACTAATGTTTTTTCCTTTTGCAGAGATGGGCGATCAATCTGCGAAGTTTTACAAGTCCCTTTTTCTCGGCCAAGCCGAGAAGGGGGAGCAGATGCGGAGGAAGGCACCTATGAAAAGGAAGAAGACTACCGGGGGGCCATCCAAGGCGAAGAAAGCCAAGGCGGATGTCCTTCCTCTTCCCCCCGAAGACGTCATTGAAGCACAGGACCATTCGCCTGCCCATTCTCCTGCCTACACCGATCCACCTTTAAATCTTGCCACCCTCGAGACAGCTCTGAGTTTGGATACTGCCACTGAGACCTCGGTCAGAAGGACATCGGCTCAAGAGGTCGAAGAGAGTAGGAGAAGGAAGGGCAAGAACATTCCTGGTGAAGTCCGTGAAGTGGGCGAGACCGAGGATGTCGTCACCGAGGTTCAACCAGCTTCATTCCTTAGCCGTTACTCTATGTATCTTAGTGTTTTTGGTATCTATGATCTTATAGATGAATGGCTAAGGGATAACGTACTGATGAAACTTCGGTGTGATCTTGCAGATGAGGTGACACCTGTTCCCTAGGTGGAAGCTCATGCCTGAACGCCACCTTCCAGTAGCTCATCGCCGAACACCCGAACGAGGAGATCCGCATGGTGAGGATAAGCGAACACGCTGCCCAGGTATATACCTCATTTCCTTCTTTTGGGACTTAGAAAAATTTTCTTCTGAGTTTTCGTTGTCTTTTGACTCTTACTCGGGGCTTTCTTTTATGTAGCTCCAGGCGTACAGCGGATATTTCCGAGCTTGTGTGGTAAAGAAGACTAAGGCTCATTCTCAGTTTGAGAATTCTCTGAGGAGGGCGAAGGAATTTTGCACCAAATACGTTCTTAAGTACGGTGTGATGCCCAACAGCATCTTCATTGTGTGACATGGTGAGACCGAGAGGGACTTCCAGTGTAGGAGAACGTCTGAAGGGGAGATTTCCCAGGAGGAACTACCTGAAACACTGAGAAGATAGAGGTTAGGAGGTCCCCAAAGTCTTTTTCTAGGGAGGAGCCTCCGACGCCCAAGTCAGTTTTTTTGAAGTGGAGGGGAAGTATTAGGGGCCAAAGACTTTTGCCTGTTATGTATTTTCAGCGGAGAAAAGAGATCCCTTGTTGAGGCCATTTCCTAAGTATACATAGTAGGGTATGGCCCGTTCAGATAGCGACACGTGTTCGGTCGGATGTAATCTGTACTTTTGGGCGTGGGGGCCTCTAGCCGCCTGTAGGCTCCTCGGGCCACGGGCTAGGGCAGGAGTAGCCCTACATGGCAAGACGTAGACGGCATCGACGTGTCAGAGTGCATATGAGGACGGCGTGTAGCGTGTGCGGGTGACATATCAGAGGCTCCTTAATTGCTTTTGCTGTACCTCCGAGGTCCCCGTGGTTGAGGTCGCTCTTCGGAATGCAGACCCTTCTCCCAAAGTTGTCTCAACAATTTGGGGGGTTTCCTCGGCCCTGAAGCTCCTCGTTCGGGGGGATTTTTTCCTGCCAGAGGTGGTTGGCTCATCTCCCCCGAAGGTGGTTTGGCCACTTTTCAAAGGAAGGTGACATGCTACTTTCCCGAGGTCAATACTGTCATTCCCGTGGATGCCGGTGGGCTACCAAGGTCGTCTGCCCAAGACGTCAAACTTTCTCTTTCCTAGGTCGGCACTGGTAAGTCTTATGAGTGGCTCTTGGTCTTCCGAACATGGCACCTGGCCAAAGTTCACAGGTTAAAGGGGCGATAGCACTTCGGCTATCACTTGCCCCCCCACGGAAAGCCGAAGTGGAGACTTCGGATTGCAGAACTTTTGGAGGGCACTTTTCAGAACTCGGAGTGTGACATTCACAGAAAAGGCACTTTGTCTCCCGAAGGCCTGCCCTATCCGGCCAGGTGTCACTATCTGTCCTTTAGTGTTCTCGACGTGCCCAATCTCTTCACTTTTTCTACTGTAGGCCAGTGGACTGTCGTGCCTCGTAACCACAAGTGTCAATCTGGAGTGACATGCCAGGGTTTTTGGGTTGTCAGAAATCGTGTCCTAGTTTCTTGCGCCAGTTGACACGTGGCGTGCGCTGGCTGGGAGGCGGTCACAATCGGTTACACCAGCCGCATCTTTTCACGTGCGAGGGGCAATTATGGCGATGGTTCACCTTCACGGAGCAATTATGACATTGATTCGGCTACCCTTCCTCAGTCTATATAAACCTTCCTCCGTCATAATCCTCACTTGCTTTCTTTTTGCTCTCGTCTGCTTTCGTGCTTTCTCCTCCCTCTTTGCGGCGGTGCTAATGGCCGAGCAATTTCTGGCCACCATTCACGACGACTTCATGTCTTCGCCTATTCCCCTTATGTCTATCGCACCCATGCCCGAGAGTTGGCAACCTCTCATATCTCACCCTTGTTGCTCCACTTCGGAAAAATTAGGGAAGTGGACGACCAAATTTTTTTTTCCCTCCTACGCCATCACGAGGTTACCTCGTGTTGGTCACTTTAGTTTTATGAACCGAGACGACAAGGTTACCATTTTTTGAGCCCAACTAAAGGCCAGACTTCGGTTTCACCTCGTCTTGGTCACTTTAGTTTTATGAACCGGGACGACAAGGTTACCGTTTTTCGAGCCCAACTGAAGGCCGGACTTCGGTTTCCTCGACCGAGGATGATTTGTGACTTTTGCCAGTTTCATGGCATAGCCGTGAATCAGCTTCCTGCCAACTCATACTGCTATTTCAATGCCTTCCTCTACTTGTGCGGGGTCTTCAGGATAGAACCTCATTTCATCCTGTTCATGCAGTACTACAAGCTCTATCCGGTCCCGAAGGGTGGCTTTTATTTCAAGCTACCTCGGGGATCTGGGAGCAAAAAATTCATGTTCACCTTCGCTACGAAAGATAGCTGGCGAGAGTGGCAAAGGAAGTTCTTCTTCCTAAAGGTGGCAGAGGCTTGGTCATATGTCCTGACTAAGTGGGCTCGGGGAAAGCTGGAGACGGATGTCGTGGACCCCAAAAAGCTACTAACTCCCGAGTTGGCGGTGAGGTTTGTGGACTTTGACAGACGTATCCGTGCTGTCACCAACTGCGATGGCGAGGTCCCTCCATGCTCCTTCTACCCCTTCCCCATCATGTGGAGACTCATGAATGAGGAGGTCCTCCAGGCGTTGGGGGTAGTTAAGGAGCACAAGATGGAACTCGCCATGCCAGCTCCTGCCATAGATGGGAAGGAGTCCTGGCTGGTGATGCTCCTTCGGGGGGAGTTCACTTATGAAGCCTTTTTTGAAAGTAAGTTTTCCTTCCAAAATTTTTAGTATAAGTATCCGTTTAGACTTACACTAATGTTTTCCTTCTTTTTCAGAGATAGGCGACGAGTCGGCTGCCTAGTATAAGTCCCTATTTCTCGGCCAAGCCGAAAAGGGGGAACAGACAAAGAAAGGCGCCTCCAGGAGGCGTAAGACTTCTAGGAGTGGCCCATCTTTGGCCAAAAAGGTGAAGAAGGATGCCTTTTCCCCACCGCCGGAGGATGTCATGGAGGTTGGCGGTGAACCCGAGGTCCGAACTGTCTTGCCGACCGAGGTGGCCACCAGTGTGGTTTCTCGGAGTCCCGCCACCTTGGCTGATATTTTGGGTTCTTCGGCAGTGGACCCTTCTACTAAGGAGCTCGAAGAGCGCCAAATAAGTAAGGGCAAACACATCCCTATCGAGGTGGAGGAGGTCAGGGACTCCAACGACGACGTTGCTGAGGTTGCGCCAGGTTTGTCCCTTAGACACTTTTACTCTTAATCTTGTAGATAAACGACTAAGAGACTTTGTCTTAATGAGACTTGTATCTTAACTTTGCAGGAGAATTGGCGCCCTCATCCTCGATGGTGGACCACACCCAAAGGCGGGCTCTTCGGGACTCCCATGTCCCGAAGGACAAGGTTCTGAGGGAGCTTTTCTGGTCGTTCAGGGAGGACATGAATTTATTCTCTGAGGACTGCTAGCAAATGGCTCCCTAAATGCCGAGGGGCGTACTCTCCCAGGGCGCCTTCAAGGTAGTTGCCGAAGAGTGCGCCAATGGGGAGACCCTCACCTCAAAAATTTCTGAGCATGCTGCCTAGGTACTTCTTCAGGCCTTTTATTTTTTCTCCCCATTTTTCTAAGTACTTAGCTCTCCTTATGCATATTTGAATGAGTATTTTCTTTTTTTTTTTAGCTTCTGGGGTATAGGGGGTACCTCCGAGCTTAGGCAGCAAAGCAATCTTTGGTTCGAGCTTGGGCCGAAGATCGTTTGGAGAAGGCCAAGGTCTTCTACACCAACTCTGTTGTAAGAGTTGAGCCGGATTGCCAAGGAGGAGGTTGGCAATCTTCGGGAGGAATTCTTGAAGGGCCAAGAAGAGCTCTTGAAGGATTTTTCCCAGAAAATGTCTGACCTCGGCTCGAAGGTGGTGAGCTTACCTTCGGCCAATGAGGCCTATGAAAAGGGGAAAGAGGAGGACTCTGCTCTCCTGGCGAAGGCGCTCACTGATAACGCCAAACTTCAAGCCGAGGTCGAAGCTTTGAAGAATGAGCCAAAGAAGAAGAAGGTGAAGGCAATGAAGAAAGAGGTTGCTGATCTTTAGAACGAGGTGGACAACATGTCCCTCGAAGAAGACAAGGCTGTCCAGGTGACCAAGGTTGCCTTCCAGGATGGCTTCTGCGTGGCTCGCCATCAAGTTCTAAAGAAGTACCCAAATCTCGACCTCTCCTTTTTGGCTGCCTTGGACATTCCCGAGGGGCATCGGTGGACTTGGTCAAAGATCGAGCTCCTCAACCTGCCACTTGCCCCTGTTCCGGCGCCGAAGGCGGCGGCTAAAGACATAGGAGCTGGAGCCTCCCACGGCACTGAGATTTCATAGTGGTTCTAGGGCCTTTGCCTTCTTTTCTTCTTCCTTGTAATCTTTCTTCTTGTAACCTTCTCCTTGTAATAAGGCCTTTTTTGAATGAAATTTTTCCTTCTTCCATAATTTGGCTAAGTCTTTGAGCAATAACTTTTGTTTCCAAGTTATCCCGACCACTTTCGGTCAAGAGACTTGAAAAATACATTTTGCTTCCTTTTTTAACCGTCTTCGGGAAAATGTTTACTTTCGATGAGTTTCCTTAAGCAAAATTCTGGCCTACTTTTGGGCTTACTTGTGACAAACTTACTTTTTGGGAAAATAACCAAATCAACTTCAGAGGGAAAAAGTAAATTTCGCATGCTTCTTGCTTAAGCCTTGTTCGGTGAGAGTTCTTCAGTGGAAGAAAATTTTTGTACTTAGAAACTTTTTCTTAACTTGTACAATTTCTTACCAAAATTAAGTATAGAATTTTTTTAAGGTGTCCGAATGCATGTATTTTTCAATTCTCCACCTTCTGCGTCGCCAAGCTTATAGACTCTATTTCGGACTTCATCAAGGACCAAGTAAGGCCCTTCCCAGTTTGCCCGAAGTACCCCATGGGACGGTCTTCGGGGTTCGAACTCATCTTTTCGGAGAACGAGGTCTCCTTTCCTTATTCCTTTTGGCCTAACGCGCAAGTTTGCGGCTGTGGCCACTCGTTGCTGAAAGGCCTTCCTTCTGAGTTCATCCACCTCTCTGTGTTCGTCAATCAAGTCGAGCTTGGTTCTCAATCCGAGGTCATTCCCTCCTTCGTCGAACACTTTGTTGGGTTTCGGGAGCCAAACAGCGCAGCGGAATTTAACTGAAACCCTCTAGGATCCAAGTGAAACTGGGTAAACCGGGTGTTCAAAAATTTTCATACCTAATTTTCGGTTGAGATCTCTCACTCAACTGTAGAGTTGAATCACAAAACCTGAACAGTTGACGTGTTCAAGCTCTTTATGGTATCCACATGAGCCCCTCGGGATCACCACGCTTCCACCACGTCCCGACAGATGCGTTTCTCTTTCTGCGCTCATACCAGTGCTAGCTTGCGTCCTCCAAGGAATTGCAACCGAAGAATTGGACTGTCCTTTTGGGAGGCTAGGGCAAGGAGACCTGCGAATTTCTCACTTAAAAGTTGTATTTATTATCGTGAGACTCAACTTCCAGGCCTAATAGGTTTCAAAGCCCTAATCCAATTAGGATTTATTTTCGGGCTTAATAATGGCTCAACATTTGGGCCCATTAATTAATACAAAATCTAATATTGAAACCATAACCCAAATAATTAGCCCATGCACTCTAATGATCCAAATTGCTCTATGTGTGTGACCCAATAGGCTCTTATGACGTTGGCAATGATCATAAATCACATTTATGATCATAATGTGAGTACAATACTGAACTTTAGGCTGTCTATTAGCAACACAGGTCATTTGGTATGCCACCTAAGTGATTTGATTGTCAATGATTCGACTAAACTCCCTTATGATCTTCACCGGATATATGCCATTGTCCCTTTGTCCAGAGTGATTACTTAGAAAAGACTAAGCACGAAGACATGGAATGTGTCACTCTCGTATAGCCCCAATCTTTGGTTTCTTGAGTTACCGAGTCTAACTTAATTGATGACATTGAACCAAATATCGAACTCATACGAGAATGCATTTTCTATGTCTCACTGCTTAGGGGCCCGAAGATATCGCTCCCGTTACAAAGGGACAAAATGGCATCTTATCATACAAATGATTCATAATATGTACATACCCAATCACCGACTTCAAGTTCACTCAGTTACAAGCAATGATGTGTTGCTAGAGTTATCAAAATGCTTATGACTCACAAGGAACCTTGATGATCTTAGCCAAGGACTAAATAGCCTATTGCACTCTTGGGACATAGAGCAATATGACACTCATTTGAACGCATGGGCTAATGTAGTTATGGTCTCACTTAATTTCGGAACAGTACACAATATTGGGCCAAGGAGTTGGACCCATATGTAGACTAAATTAAATCCATATTAGTCAGTTTGCTGATGCTACCCCATGGGCTATTATTGCAACTCACTCCACCAAATACAACTTTTAGAGACAGGAAGTCTTAAGACATCTATCATTCTTCTAGGCCTAACATTTATGTGTTGTTGACGCCAAACCCTTTTCTGAAATTCATTTGAGTAATTGTAGCATTAAGCGCCTTAATGTATATGCCGACTCAAGGTGCAAGCTTGGTGATCTCCGAGAGGCTTTGTGGGCACAACAGAGAGCCACACTGTCATTTCTGATTGATGGCTGATTCAACCTCAGTAGGGATAATAGCCTCTGTGCCGAAGATGAGGTAAAAAGGTGTCTCACTCGTGGCCATTTGGGGTGTCGTCCGATAACTACATAGCACACTCGGAAGTTCTCCTGGCCATTTTCCTTTTGCTTCCCCCAACCTTTTTTTCAGACCCTTTTTTATGGCTCTGTTGGATACCTCTACTTGTCCGTTGCTCTGGGGATGAGCTACCGGGGCGAAGTGCATTTTTATTCCGAGGTTGGTGATGAATTCCTGGAATCCCTTGTCCATAAATTGGGAACCATTATCGGCCACTATCACCCTCGGTATGCCAAATCTGCATATAATGTTCTTCCAGATGAACTTTTGTATATCCTTTGCCGAAATGGTTGCTAGGGGTTCTGCCTCGACCCATTTAGTGAAGTAATCCACTGCCACTACGCAGAACTTCACTCCTCCAGGTGCTGTCGGGAGTGGCCCGATGAGGTCTATGCCCCAAACTGCAAAGGGACAAGGGTAGTCTGCCGAGGTTATTAATTCCGAGGGCAGTCTTTGGATGTTGGCGTGTCTTTGGCAATTGTCACACTTCTGGACAAACTGCCTTGCGTCCTTTCTTAAGGTGGGCCAGAAGTACCCTTGGCGGAGTATTACTCCCGCCAAGGCGTCAGTTCCGATATGGGAACCACAAGCCCCGTCGTGGACTTCTTCGAGAACTATCCTAGCATCCTCTTCGCTGACGCACCTCTGCAACGGGCTCGCATACCCCTGCCGGTATAACTCTTCACCAACTAGGAAATATCGTCTCGGACGTCTTCGCACTTTTGCCGCTTCGTGAGGATCATCGGGAAGCTCTTCGGTTGCAAGATACCTTTTCATAGGATCTTTCCACCCTTTTACCAATGTTTCTATGCTCAGCATCGCTATGCTCGAGTGGCTCAACACTTCGGTGAACCTTTTTGATTTGGCCAAGCTGTCCGCTTCGGCATTGTCTCGATAAGGTACATTTTCAATGTGTACTGCGTCAAACTCCTGGATGAGCTTTGATATGAGCTCGTGATATTTTGCCAAACTCGGGTCCTTCGCGCTGTAGTCCCCTGCCATTTGCCGGACCACTGACTGGGAATCACTGTGGGCTTTTAGGTTTCTTACACCAATCTTTCTGGCCAGGCATCACCCTGCTATGAGAGCTTCGTATTCCACCATGTTGTTGGTGATGCTAAACCCAAATTTGATGGCTTTCATGACTTCTAAACCTTCGGTACCGCGAATAATTACCCCAGCTCCCTGGTGCTCGGAGCCGAAGGCCCCATCTACAAATAGAGTCAATTCTGGCTCACTTTTGCCGAGGTCCGATTGATCACCTTCGGTAATAGGTACTTCAACAATGAAGTCCGCTAGAGCTTGGGCTTTTATTGCTTTTCTTGGCTCATAAGTAATATCATACTCGCCGAGCTCTATGCACCACTTGGAAAGCCTTCCCGAATGGTCTACTCTCTTCATGACATCCCGAAGAGGTAGGTTACTTCGGATAATAATGGGGTGAGCTTGAAAGTACGGACGTAGTCTCCTGCTTGCCAGCACCAGGGCATAGATAGCTTTTTGTAGTAGGGGATACCTGACTTCGGCGCCATGCAGGGACTTGCTTACGTAGTATACTGGCCATTGCTCCACCCCTTCTTCCTTCACGAGAACCGAACTTAGTGCTTTTTCAGTGACGGCGAGGTATAGTACAAGGGGCTCTCCCTCTCGTGGTTGCCGAAGAGTGGGTAGGCGAGCTAGATAGACCTTGAGTTCTTCCCAGGCCTTTTGGCAGTCCTCATTCCAAGGATGGTCATCGTCCCCGAGGTTGCCACCATTTTTTGCTGCTTTGGTAAGGACCTTAAAGAATGCTCGGCAGTGATCCCCATACCTGGAAATGAATCTACTAAGGGACGTTATTCTCCCAGTGAGCCTTTGCACATCCTTTGTTGTAACAGGAGTTCGGAACTCAAGTAGCGCTTTGACTTTTTTCGGATTGGCATCGATACCTCTCTCCGACACCATAAACCCGAGGAACTTGCCTGAGCTTACGCCGAAGACGCATTTTTCAGGATTAAGGCAAATTCCGAATGCTCTAAGTTGGTGGAAAGTTTCCTCTAAGTCTGCAATATGACTGCCAGGCAATTTGCTCTTGACTATCATGTCATCAACATAGACTTCCATATTCCTCCCTATTTGGTCGTTGAAGACCTTGTTCATCAGCCTTTGGTAGGTGGCTCCTGCATTTTTAAGCCCGAAGGGCATTCTGACGTAGCAATATGTACCGACTTCGGTGATGAAGGCAGTTTTTTCCTCATCTTCGGGGTCCATCCTGATTTGATGATACCCACTGAAGGCATCGAGGAAGCTCAGGAGTCCATATTCAGCGGTTGAGTCTACCAACTGATCTATTGGCGGAAGAGGATACGAATCCTTAGGGCAAGCATCATTTAAGTTTCGGAAGTCGATGCACATTCGGAGCTTGTCGCTCCCTTCTTTTGTGGTGATAACCACATTACTTAGCCATTCAGGGTATTTAACCTCCCTGATTACGCCCGCATCTATCAAGTGCTGGACTTCGGTTTTGACGAAGTTGTTTTTGTGTGCCGAGAGGCTTCGCTTTTTTTGGCGAACAGGCTTTGCCTCTGGGCTCACCTTAAGGCTATGCTGTATTATGCGAGGGTCTACCCCAGGCATGTCTTTCGGCGAGTAGGCAAACAGATCTTTATTCATTAGAAGGAAAGATACAAGTTTTTCCTTGTCACCTTCGGCCAATTTTTTCCCTATTCGGGTATTTCGGCCTGGGACAAGCTCTATTTCTTTGATTTCTATTTTCTCAGGATCTTCTATTCCTTCTCCTTTTGACTCTTCTGCAAGTACAACCTTCGTTTGCGTAGTCTGTGCGTAGTTCATTGCTAGGGCTTTCCTTCATTTGACAAACACCTTCCTCACCTCCCCCTGGTCGATGAAGATCTCAACATCTCCATCCTTGGTGGCGAAGGTGATAGTCAGGTACTTCACATCCAGGCGGATGTGGAGGTTCCCTTGCATTTACCTCCCAAGAATGGCGTTATATGACAAAGGGACATCTATGATGATGAACCTTGTCATTACAGTGGCAAACAACTCATCTTTGTTGTTTATTGAAGTTCCCCTCAGCATCAGAGGAAGATCAATCCAACCGAGGACGGGGAGTTCGGATGGTCCCACTCCAAAAGAAGAAGAAGTAACGGTCTTGAGGTCGTTCTATGAAATACCCAAACTCGGCAGCAGCTGTGAGAATAAGACGTCCGCGTTTGAACCATCATCAAGCAGTATTCTCTTGACGTCCCAGCTTTCTATCCTTGCCATAATCAGCAGTGGATCATCATAAGGAAATATGACAGTGGATCCATCTTTCTGAACAAGCTTTTTTGATGGGTTCCCATGTTCCATCACTGAAATTTCCCTGGCCTTTCTTTTACTTTCTGCTGATGGTAGTCCTGTTGTGATCATTTGTATCACTCCTACCTGGGGTGGTGGACGCCTTTTTGGACTTCAGTTTCGGCGTCTGTCAGAGTCATACTCCTCATCATCTCCTTTCCCCTCCTTTTCTCTTCTTCCCTTTGGGGAGGACATCCACAGGTAACGTCAGAGCTGACCTTGCTTTGTCAGGGATTCAATGTACTTCCTCAGCTGGAAGCAGTCCTTGGTATCGTGCCCATGGTCCCAATGGAATTGGCAGAATTTTTTCAAGTTTTTTTTGTTGTCCGAGGTGATGGCCTTCAGTCGCTGGATCTGACTTCCCTGCCTTTCCATAGCCATGAGGATGTTCATCCTTGTGGTGTTCAGGGGAGTGATAGCCAATGGCTTCCTTCCCTTAGGCTTCCGTGGTCATCCCCCTGCTTCGGTTGGATAGTGAGTTTGTTGGCTCGGTCCCTCGGTGCGAATGTGGTCAAATTTTGGACCTCTCATTCTCAGTTCTTCAGTAGTCATGTGCTGCTCAGCGCTTCAGTAAAATTCACCGAGTGTGTCGGGGGGATCCTTTGAGAATTCATAGAACAGCTGGGAGTCTCTCCAAAGTCCTTGTGTCATGGCCAGGATACATATTTCTGGCCTGAAGTCTGGGACACTTAAGGCTTCCCTGTTGAACCTTTTGACATAGTTGAGAATGGTGTCTCCATTTCTCTGCGCTATGTCAAACTTTTGGACTGGCATCTTTGCCGTTGGCCGGCTCCTGATGAACTGCTGCGTGAAGGCAGTAGATAACTCTTCGACCTCCCTAATGGTTACAGGAGCCAGTGAGTTGTACCATGTCGTTGCTGGCCCAGCAAGGGTGACCTCAAAACACTTGCACAGGGTGGCATCATCAGCACCGTGCAACACCATGCTGCACTTGTGTTTGGTCAGATGAGCTTGGGGGTCAGTTCGGCCATCGTAGGTCTCCAACTGAGGTACCCGAAAGTCACTCGGCATAGGTTCTTCGCCCACTGCTCGGGTGAATGGTGATTCCTCTCCATTGAAGGTTTCTGACAACCTAGCCTAGACGGGCTTCCGAGCTACTTGCCTCTCCACTCTTTCTAGCCTCTTTAAGATTTTCTCCATGAGGAGTGTGGCACTGGGCTCTTCTTCCTCCTGTCTATAGGCCTCCGGGAACGGAGACTGGCGTCTCCTTTTTAGGGAGTGACTTTGGTGCCGAGGAGATGGTGACTTTTCTTCAGTTGAGGAACTCCTTTGACGGGGAGTTCTGGGTCGCTTTGGCCCCATTTCTCCCGTAGGTCGTGTCCTGAGGGGTATGCTTTTCATCGAGGGCTCATCATGTTGATCCCCACTTCCTGAACTCCGGTGACTTGATCTAGGGCTTTTCTCCCGATGAGGTGCTGGTGAAGAGGGCCTTCGACCCGGAGTTGGCTGTGGCCATCTTCGATCTAACTGCTACGTCATTTCAGCCATGATAGAGCATTGGAACTCACGCAGGAAGCCCATGGTAATAGTCAGAGGACGTTCATGCTCAGGCAAAGAAGTCCCGGCTGCAGTTTGCTCGGTTGCTGGTTGAACTTCTGGTGCAGATGGGGACTTCAGTAGTCCCTTGTCCTTAGAACGCCGAGTTTCAACAACGGCGACCTGGGACTGGGTTCCCTCAAACGGCGCCAAATGATGCCCAGTAGCATCTTTGTTGTGTGACATGGTGAGACCGAGAGGGACTTCCAGTGAGGGAAAATGTCTGAAGGGGAGATTTCCCTGGAGGAACTGCCTGAAACACTGAGAAGACAGAGGTTAGGAGGTCCCCAGAG
Organism: Aquilaria sinensis; assembly: GCA_005392925.1. Classification (NCBI taxonomy): domain Eukaryota; kingdom Viridiplantae; phylum Streptophyta; class Magnoliopsida; order Malvales; family Thymelaeaceae; genus Aquilaria; species Aquilaria sinensis. Next base: position 29,285 of record SMDT01000508.1, on the reverse strand, counting down.
CCTTTTTCCGGGGAGGAGCCTCCAAAACCCAAGTCAGTTTTTTTGGAAGTGGAGGGGAAGTATTAAAGGCCAAAGACTTTTGCCTGTTATTTATTTTTAGGGGAGAAGAGAGATCCCTTGTTAAGGCCTTTTCTTAAGTATATGTAGGAGGGTATGGCCCATTTAGATAGCGACACGTGTTCGGTCGAATGTAATCTGTACATTTGGGCGTGGGGGCCTCTAGCCGCTTATAAGCTCCTCGGGCCACGGGCTAGGGCAGGAGTAGCCCTACATGACAAGATGTAGACGGCGTTGGCGTGTCAAAGCGCATATGAGGGCGGCATGTTGTGTGTGCGGGTGATATGTCAGAGGCTCCTTAATTGCTTTTATCGTACCTCCAAGGTCCTCTTAGTTGAGGTCAGTCTTCGGAATGAAGACCCTTCTCCCAGAGTCGTCTCAACAATTTGGGGGGTTTCCTCAGCACTGAAGCTGCTCGTTCGAGGAGATTTTCTCCTGCTAGAGGTGGTTGGCCCATCTCCCCTGAAGGTGGTTTGGGCATTTTTCCAAGGGAGGTGACGCGTTACTTTCCCAAGGTCAATACTGTCATTCCCGGGGATGCCGGTGGGCTACCGAGGTCATATGCCCAAGGCGTCAGACTTTCTCTATCCCAGGTCGGCATTGGTAACTCTTACGGGTGGCTCTCGGTCTTCCGAACATGGCACCTGGCCGAAGTTCACAGGTTAAAGGGGCGATAGCACTTCGGCTATCACCTAAAATTTAGCTTAAGTAAACAAGATTTGACCATTTTTCTACTTTGGTTACTATTTAGGGAAGACGGCTTTTTGTAACTCAAGTGAGGTACATCCACCACGTTCACTTGCACAACAATTGAGGGAAGATTAGACTTATTGTGTTAGTAAGCTAAGGCTTACTAGCAGTGAGTTAAGGGCCATAACTCGCTAGGTATAGAGTGATGCCCATAGGATGACTAGGCAGAGGACAAGTCTGAAGGGACTGAAACATATGCGCATAGGTTTAGCTTCTCACTATATGAGCTCATAGCAGATTACATATACATATATATGTGTTATCCTTAGTGTTTCCCTTGTAGGTTGAAGACCCCATACTGAGAATCATCAGATTCTTACTCCCTTAGTTTCAAGTTGTGCAAATATTGAGGTTGTTGGACCCGACAATCATTGAGAATTGTTGTGGTAGTTTTTATTCCAAGTATATTGCTTTAAGAATCCTTGAGATTCTAGTTATTTTGCTACTTGAATGTTAAGTTGTTATTGTTGTTGGCCACAAAAGCTAATAAGCACGTGTGATAGCCAAAGGGCTATCACCCTCCAAACTCTCAAGCTTTGACGAAGCACCGCCCTCAGAAAAGATGAGCATCACCCTCGGAGAGTGCGAGCACCAACCTCGGAAAAAAAGGGTCCACAGTCCTTGATCCCTGGACCTCGGTAATCCACCATTACCCATGGGAATAACAGGACTGACCTCAGGAAAATGGTGCACTACCACCATCGGTAAAATGACCTGACTAACTTCGGGAAGAGTAGACCCACCATCCTTAGCAGGGCAAAACATCCTTCGAGGGGAACCGTCTGCGCCGAGGGGCTTTCTAAGTAATTGGGGTGACCTTGGCTAGAAGCTCTCATATCCCGAAGAGGTCTCTTTCATTGAAGGGGTCTTGTGAACATGACAAAAAAAGTTAAGGAGCCTCTGACATAGAGACCTCGCACACGCTCCTGATGCGCAGGCCTCCCACGACCCTGACTTCTAGCCAGAACGGCCTATGGCCAGTTAGGGATCCCCACCCCCGATGGTACGGACTGCATCGGACCGAACACGTGTCATGATCTGAGCGGGCTATGTCAAACAGACTTTTCCTAAATGTCCTCCTATAAATACCTACGGAAACAACCTTGGTAAGGACAAGGGCTGAACTCTCAAGAGAACTACATTTTTTACTCTTCACTTGCCAAATCCTGACTTGGGTGTCGGAGGCTCCTCCCTCAGAATCACACTCTGAGGACCTTTTAACCACTATTCTTTTGAGTGTTTCAGGCAATTTCGCGACAGAAGTCTCTTCTGCTAGCATCTTCTCACTAGAAGTCCCTCTCAGGCCTACCATGTCATACAACGAAGATGCTGCTGGGCATCAATGTGGAGGATCATTAAGGCTTGCCACGAGGATCTCTCATCTAAGGTGGAATCTAGTTGATTGAATCTGAGTAGTACTAGGCCTTCATGTTTATGATGTATGTTAGTAGCCTCCAATATGTATGAATAAAGTTATGGACTCTAGGGTTGCCTTTAGGTGTAGGGCATAGTCTACAATTAATTAAATGCCTACACACGGTTAATTATATATATGATTAATGTTGATGCTCTAAAGGTTTTGTATGCTTTGACTGTTTGAACATTGGTTTTTATGGAAATGCCTAGGCTATATAAATGTTTTATGAATTTATACCCGCTTAAGTCAAAGCAACTCTTGCATGCATAATTGCATTCTTAGGTCAAATAACTAGAGTGCACATAATTAATTAGCCAATCACAACCAGCATGAAACGTGTTCTCATAGGCTTCCTAGGTAAGGCTATGAAGGGTCGTGTCAATAGTCTTTGAGCCAAGGCCAATGCTTGCTTGATGTAGCTTGACTCACACCTCTGACAGGTGGAGAAAAGGCTTAGGAAAGATATTTTCCTTGAGTTCAGGGATGGCTGTCATTCTTGCCACTTTCAGGTGAAGCGAGCCAATGTAAACCCTAAATCTTGTTGTTCTTTTAGCGTACGAGGATCTAGGTCCAAATTACGAAGCATGGCCTAAGGATAGGAAAGTTGGGATTCCTTTCTTCGACAATGATGCTTTGGGGATGGACACTAATAAGGCTTCACTTCAAGATGAATTTTAGGAGGCCTAATCAATCATCCCTTCTGATGCCCATCAGCATCTCCATTGTATGTCATGATAAGGGTGGCAGGAAATTTTGGTGGTGGAGGAACGTCCAGAGAGAATACGATTTAGGAGGACTGCCTGGAAGACACAGAAAGTAGGGGTTAGGAGGTCCCTGGAGTGTTTTTCCTGGGAGGAGTCTCCGATGCCCAAGTCAGTGTTTTTAAGGTGAAAGATAAGCAAAGGGGGTAAAGGATGTCTTATGGAGAGAACCCCTTTACCTGTGATGCCTCCCGAATATTTATAGCAGGTAGATAGGAGAAGTTTGTTTGCCACAAGCTCCCCAGATCATGACACGTGTTTGGCTGGATGTGATTTGTACCTTTAGAGGCACTTTTAGCCGACCATAGGCCGTTCGGCCGAAAGCCTATACCGCTCGAGAACGGCGTGTCAGAGCATGTCTGGGGGCGGCATGTCAGGAGCCATATGAGTACGATGTGTCAGAGACTCCTAAGCTGTCTAATTGTACGCCCATGTGGCTTCTTGAGGTGACCGAATTCCCACGAGGTCTAGGGGTTCCTCGGGGAGGTGAACATCTTCGGAGGGAGGTCCTTTACTTTATGCAAGACACCTTCGGCTGGACTTCCCCGAGGTTAGGCCCGGTTCCTTGGTGATGGTACACTCAAGGATATGTCCTGAAGGTGGTCCAAATAATAACCGAAGGCGGGCTTAGGCATATGGAGTCATTCCGAGGTTATCCTCAAGAGGAGTGAGGACCCTTTATGACCGAAGTTGGTCTGATGTGTCCCCGGCAGGCGACACTTATTCGGCTTGTCCGCGGGTGCTTGAGGCCCTCTATTTGCCGAGGTCTGGTCGCTTGTTCCTGACCAAAGGTAATGCGTTGGCCCACGATGATGTATACGCGTGAGATCCTTCAGGGGAGATTGCCCTTCAGCTATCACCCTCCTTCTTAAGTTCCTTGCAATCCTTGCTACTTTTTGTAATTTTTAACTTTTAATAAAGTATTGACTTTACTTGATAATTTTTTAGATGTGATCCTTAAATGTGCGTGAATTCTTCTATGATTTTGTTCTTGGTGACTATGAGAGTAGTTTTTTGCAATGATTTACTTTTTTTTCTATTATGTTTGTGTACTTTAGTTTTTAAAGTTTCATTCTACTATGATGCCTAGTGAAGATTTTCAGGATCTTATGATAACATACTTTTATGTTATCTACTCATGTATATGCCACATGCATATTTGTTCATTTGAATTCAACATGGATATAGGCATGCATAATTCTAATTCTTTAACATATTATTCATGCATTTGATATAACATGCTATATAGCATGTTAGTTTTACATACATATTGTGGTAAACAAATCCCAGCATGCTACTAAGAACATTCATGTAAATAATGAATGAATCCTAGCATGCTACTAAATCAAGAAAGAATGTGTACCTTCCTTCTTGGTTATGTGTGAAGAAAAGAGGAAGAACTTGATCTTGGAGGAGCACCTTGAGGCTTTCTTCTTGGTTATCTTTGGAAAAACCTTGAGGGAGAACTTGATCTTAGAGGGGCACCTTGAAGCTTGAATAGAGATGAACAATCTCTATGTAAATCCACCCACAATGCTTTCAAGAAGTGTTTAATATTTCGGCCTCTAAAGGAAATAGGAGGAGAACAATTTTCTCTCAAGAAAAATGGACCAAATGGAGTGCAAATTCATGCTTAAAATAGCCAGCCACTAAAGGCTATTTATAGATGACCAAAAGGCACACCTTTACACCAAGAAAGGTGTCTTTTAAGCCAAAGAACACTTCCTTTGGCTAAGGGTCATGTATGGTGGCGAAAATACATGTCTTTTAGCCAAGAAACACTTCATTTGGCCTATAACCATCCATAACTACCTTATGGGCGAAAATACATGTCTTTCAGAGCCAAGGAACATTTCCTTTGGCCTATAACCACCCATAACTACCTTATGGGCGAAAATACATGTCTTTTAGAGCCAAGGAACATTTCCTTTGGCCTATAACCACCCATAACTACCTTATGGCGAAAATACATGTCTTTTAGAGCCAAGGAACACTTCCTTTGGCCTATAACAACCCCATAACTACCTTATGGCTGAATATACATGTCTTTTCACTCAAGGAACACTTCCTTTGGATGAAAGGACATGTTCTTTTAGCCAATAGTCATCTCTTTTGATGAAGAGACATACCTTTACACAAAAATGTGTCTCTTGGTGGTTATGAGCTAAAAGCAAGGTGAGCTGGCACAAAGCTAGCTCACTATGCTACTTATGCACCATTGAGCTCCTTTGAGCTCCAACCAAGCACCATGAACTGAGGTCCAACTCCTAGAGCTGACCTTGAGCTGGAGTTAGCTGCTCTCAGCTGAAGTGAACTGAAGTCCAGCTACACTCAGCTACCAGAAGCTGAAGTCAACCCACAAGGGGGGGGGGCGCAGCTGTTGAGCTGACTTGAGCTGACTTGAGCTAACTTGAGCTGAAGTCCAGCTACTTTGAGCTACTTATAGCTGAAGTGAGCTGACTTGAGCTGACTTGAGCTGACTTGAGCTGAAGTCCAGCTACTTTGAGCTACTTATAGCTGAAGTGAGCTGACTTGAGCTGAAGTCCAGCTACTCTGAGCTACTTATAGCTGCAGTGAGCTGACATAAGCTAACTTGAGCTAAAGGGAGCTACTTCTAGCTGCCTTAGATAGCTGTTCAAGCTATTTTGTTAGCTCAATGAGCTCAAACTCCTACCTTAAAAGGATCTTGGTGCGCCAACATTCCCAACAAGGGAGCTACTTTAGCCCTTAGATAGCTGATTAATCTAGAGTTAGCTCAATGAGCTCAAGTCCTACAGCCTAGTGTGCCAAGAATACCATAGGCCATGCCTTCAAAAATAACTACGCTTTTAAGTAATCAGGGAAGAACTAATAGATTATTTGGAGAAAAGGTTATTGGGCATTTTATGGAAGTTGTAAATCATCTTGGTGGAGCGCCTTTCATCTATATTTTGTGAGAAAAGTGTAGCAAAGTACATCAAAATGAATCTAGTAAAAATTTTTTACTACAAAAAATAAGGCAACAAATTATCTAAGTGATAGCTTTTGGATAGTTTTCTCCCTTCAAGATTAGATAGCTCATATACTCTATCTCTGACTTTCATTGTAGCCAAGTAGGGTCCATCACAGTTAGGCCTTAGTGCTCTATGCCCAGGGTTTGTTCCAGTCTATTCTGCCTTAATAATGGCCATGCCTCCTACTTGTATGTTTTTCTTTTTTACTTTCTTGCCATGAGTTAGGGTGGTTTATTGCTTGAATGCTCTCATACAGACCCTCGCATCTTCCCTTAGTTCTTTTAGTAAGTCAAGGTTTAATTCAACTACTTTGTCATTCTTACTCAAGTGATATACTAGAGTTCATAGTGTCAAGTAGAAGATTTCCATTAGGATGAAGGTGTCAGTCCCATAAACCATCATAAAAGGAGATTCTTATGTAGGTCTTCAGGGCATCATCCTATACTACCATAAGACATTAGGCATGTTATGACCATCCTAGTGGGAAGCATGCTTGAGGAAGGTAAAGTGCTCTAAATCAAGTTTTCAACCTTGATTCAAGTTTACATAGCAAGAATAGGGAAGTTTAGCAAAGTTCACTAAGTTCTGAGAAGGTTAAGGGACTAAATGAGATTCAGGGGGAAAATGGTAATTTTGCATACTAAATAGTTAGGCTAGGTCCCGAGTGGTTAAAAATGATTTTTTATAACCTAACTTTTAACTTTAACCCAAACTTAATTAAAATAGGCAAAAATTGACCAAGAATGACTAAGGTTACCAAAAGAAAGGTGTTTAAGTGTTCCATGCCTAATACTTTAGTGGCTTAGTTTTTTAATTTGGTTTATAAGATGGTAAAGTGGGTGATGGCTACCATAACCCGAGTTCATCCTTCACACCATCATTTCTTCATCCATTAGAGCCCAAAATCAAGAGTTTTTAGTGAAAAGAGAAGCCACCATAAGTACACAGGCCATTGGAAGCTTATTTGAAGCATAAAATCATGGTTTTAGAGCTTGGAAGCATGTTTCCTTCCACCCCCTATTTTTGATACAAGGTAATCAATGTGTTCTTGATTGATTTTAGGTTTATTGGTTGATTGGGAGCTTGGGTTTTGGTTAGAAGTTGGTAAGGTGATGTTTTGCACCCATATTGCTTGGAACTTAAGTTAGAGTTTGTGGAACTCGGTTGGTGTGAAAGAGTTGCATAATTATTTCTTGTCACATGGAGTTGAGGTAAGGGATTTGTGTTTTCGAGTTCAATTAATGCTATTGGAATGAGTGTGCTTGATGAATTCAAGTAGTTCTAGCAATAGCATTAGTTTGTGGGCAAGGTTGGATTATGGTGGACTATGAAGTTTGTGATGATTGGAATGATGTTATAATGCATCATAGATTGGCTTGGCATAGTTGGTTGTGATCTATGCAACATGTTTTACATGTATGTGAAGTTTGGAGGCTAACCAAGCATGTTTGATATGTTTGGTAAGTGTCCAAAAGTTATAGCAGCGAAACTGGAAATTTTCTGGCTAGTCACAAGTATAGTCGACGTGTCACCAATCATTGCCAGTACCTGTGATGCGTTGCAATTACACAAAATTTGGCAGTTCGTTACCAACTATGGCAACGTGTCACCACAGGCACAATGGTTAAAATTTCCAGTTTTTGCTAGAAAGGTCAAGGGGAGACCTAAGTGGGTTCTTAGGGTACCTTGGGGTCTAAGCATTTCGAGGGTACTCCGAGACTTTCAAAAGTCCTTCGAGACCTAGGAGTTTTCTTGAGTTTTGTAATGTTTTATAGTTACTTCTACCATAACCTAAAAAACTAGTTTACAAAGGATCAGAACTAAGTATCATTAGCATGGGTGAAAGGTTTAGAACCCTTGGTAGCCTAGCCGTGCATTTAGCCATAAGGCTGTGAGGTGAAACCTTAGTACACCTAGTCTACAAGGTGTTTATGGCCTAATCTAAAATAGTCCCACCATAGAACCCCTGTCCAACATAAACGGGAGAGGTTCAACTAGTGATTTATCACTAGTTAGGCTGACAAGCTAAGCTTGCTAGAAGACAAGGCAAAGGCTTATAGTTCAAGGACCAAGGTGAGGAGAGGTCCTAAGGGACCTAGGTATATGCATATATTAGACCCTCAGGCTATATGAGCTCACAGCAAGTTACATATGTTCTCATATGTGGAGTCTTTAGTAACTTTTCTTGTGGGTACAGTGAAGACCCTTACTGAGAATTTCTGAATTCTCACTCCCTAGTTATGTTGTGCAAATTCTGAAGTTGTTAGGCCAGGTAACCGCTAATGGTTATCGTAAGAGTTTACTTTTGTTACAGGTATTTCATTTGAGCATGTTTATGATTCTAATCTAGTTGGGTTACTTGTTGGTTAAGTCACAGTGCTAACTATAGTCTTCCTTTGGTAGTAGAGCCTAGCAACGTGTGGACAATGACTTTTGTGACTTGCCACTAGGACTTGTATCCAAGGTGGGAGTTTGTTCAAGAAGATCTCAATTGAGGCTTAAATAAATTGTACTCTTAGTTGCCTCCATTGCCTTTGTTTTGACGAGTCCTAGACTCTAGGGTGCTCATGGGTGAGGGCATTAGTCTATTTTATGTATGAATGCTCCCACATAGTTGTTATACGTAGTAAATTCACATAAATGTTGATTTTGTATGCTTTGCCTATTTGAACTTATTTTTTATGGAAATCTTTTGTCCAAGTCAATGTTTTATGGATTTTGATAATCCAAGTCAAAGCATAAAGAGCATGCATCTTGCATATTCTAGGTTAATCAACTAGTATCACAAAGTTTTAATCCGTGTGCATATACAGCTAGCCAATTGCAACCGCTGTGAAACCAGCTCTCATAGGCTTCCTGGGCAGGGGCTAAGGACGGTTGTGTCAAGGCAACTCTTCTATCCACTTGCCTTTGGCTTCTCCTACTCTTTTCTTCAAGCCCTCCTTGATAGTTCTGTTAACCACTTCTACTTTTCTATTTGATTGAGGATGTGATATGGGGCACAAAATATAGGTGGATACCTTTAGCTTTTGCAAATTGATGGATTTGTTGATTATCAAATTGTTGATAATGGCTCTTGGACATCCAAATTGACATATAATATTTTTCCATAAGAATTTAGTGACTTGCGAGGCTATGATTGATGGCTAGGGGCCTCATCGTTCAGAGTCATGGTGACTGGAGGAGAGACTTCTGGGAGGAAGAACGCCTGGTGGATTGGATCACCCAAAGGAGAGTGCCTGAAAGCTCAGAAACAAAGGGTTAGGAGGTCCCCGGAGTGTTTTTCCGGGGGGGGAGCCTCCAACGCCCAAGTCAGTGGTGGCTGAGAGAAAGGCAGAGAAAATAGCACAAAGGGCTGAGGAGTCTCGCCTGGTAATTTTCTCAGAGTGTGGGAGCAGTGTTTTGCCAACCAGCCTCCTGTCAAGTATTAATTCCTGGTATTTATAGGAGTGCCTAGCCCGTTCAGATCGCGACACGTGTTCGGTCGGATGTTCCTGAATTTCTGGGCGTAGGAGACAGATAGCTGTTAGCAGGTTGCCTTGAGCCATGTGCTGAGACGGGCCATGATGTGATTTTGATGGCGTCAGTGTGGCAGTGCGCCTTTTGAGGTGGATTGTGGCGTCTATGAATGGATGTGTCAGAGGCTTCCTTAAATGCTTCCATAACTGCTCCTGCCGTACTCCCGAGGTCCCTGGGTGAGGTCGTCCTTTGGTACGGACAGAGCCTCTTCGGGAAACAAGCCCTCAGTTCGGGGGTTCCCAGTTTCAGGGAGTTCCGCCTTCGGGGATATCATGTTCGGCTCGCTATGTCTGGTGCCGCTTTTCCGAAGGCGATCTGTTCACAACCTTGGGGGGGCAAGTAGTGTCCTCAGGTTTTCCTGGCGTGCCGGGCTCGGAGCTCTTCGGCTATCTCCCGAGGTGCATGATCACACCTTTTCTCGGGTAGCGCCAGCTTCTTCTGGCCATTCTTGTGGCAGGGAGTTCGGCCAGATAGAGGCGATAGCGTTTGGCTATCACATGCCCCCCTTTGGAAAGCCGAAGTGAAGACTTCGGTTTTGCATCTCTTTCCGAGGTTGTTTATGGGAGTCTCTTTGGAAGCTTAACCTGTTCCGAGGATGCGCCTTTTGCCCGAAGATCATGGGCTCTTCGGCCTTGGCCTGTTCTTTGGTGTCTTCGAGGTGGAGCCTGTGCCGAAGATACACCTCTTGCCCGAAGGTCATGGGCTGTTCGGCCATAGCCTGTCTCTTGGCGTCCTCGAGTTGGCCTGCTCTTTGTTTCTGCAGGTCTGTTTGGCCAAGCGTGTCAGTCTGAGCGGCGCGTCCCAGTTTTCCAGGGATGTCAGAAGACGTGTCCCAGTTTTCAAGGGACGTTTGGAGGACGTGTCCCCCATTTTTGCGCAGCGGTTGACACGTGGCGCTTTGCCATTGGAGGAGAGTCACGTCGGTTACAGAGGGCGCGCCTTTTCAGGTGCAGAGAGCAGTTACGGTGACGGTTCGCCTCCAAAGGGTACTTATGACGATGTTTCGGTTACCCACCTCTGGCTTATAAATAGCCCATTCCATCATAAGTTCCTTTTGCTTTTTCTTCTGCTCTTTTCTCTGCTTTGCCCCTGTTCTTGCACTTTCTTGCTTTCTGTGGCGGAGCTACCTTAATCAGAGCTTTTTTCCAGCCAACTTTCACGACGGCGTCCTCAGATTTTGGCAAATCTTTCGGTGGGTTTTTGTTTTCCAGAGCGTTTTGATCCCTCTGTTCTTTTGAGTTTTTCTCTGGAAACTGTTTTCTTCCGTTTTCAAACTCGTTTTCATGTCGAAAATGCCCATTCCTGAGAGCTGGCAGCCTCTTTTAGCCCATCCTTGTTGCACCACCCCTGCAAAGTTAGAGAGGTGGAAGAAAAAATTCTTTCTTCCCTCTTACGCCATTACTAGGCTGCCTCGTTCTAGCCATTATGCTTTTTCAAACCATAGTAAGGAGGTTACCGTTTTCCGAGCCCAGCTGAAGGCCGGTCTTCGGTATCCTCCCCCGAAGATGGTGTGCGAGTTCTGCAAATTTCATGGCATTGCTGTGAACCAGCTTCCCCCGAACTCGTTCTGCTATTTTAACGCCTACCTCTGCATGTGTGGCGTCTTCGGGATAGAACCCCATTTTATAATCTTTATGCAGTACTACAAGCTCTCTGTGGTCCCGAAGGGTGGCTTCTATTTCATGCTACCTCGGGGATCCGGGAGCAAGAAATTCATGTTCACCTTCGCCACTAAGGATAGCTGGCGGGGGTGGCAACAGAAGTTCTTCTTCCTGAAGATGGACGAGGCCTGGTCGTACGTTCCGACCAAATGGGCTCAGGGAACACTGGATGTGGACGTTGTTGATCCGAGGATGCTGCTGACCCCAGAGTTGGCTCCCGTGTTCGCGGATTTCGACGCCCGCATTCGGGCTGTCTCTGACTGGGATCCCGAGGTCGCTCCGCGCGCCCTTTACCCTTTTCCAATCAACTGGAAGTTGATGACCGAAGAGGTCCTTCGGGAACTAAAGGTGGTGAAGGAGCACAAGACTGACCTCGGGATGCCAGCTCCTGCCATCGCCGGGAAAGATTCCTGGTTGGTCAAGCTTCTTAAGGAGGAGATTTCTTTCGAAACGCTTGCCGAAAGTGAGTCATCTTCTACTCCTTTGCTATTTTTTCCTCGGACTTACGCTGATGTTTCTCTCCTTTTTCAGAGATGGGCGACGGGACTGCCGCCTATTACAAGTCCCTTTTCACCGGCCAAGTGGAGAAGGGCGATCAGACGAAGAAGGCGGCTTCCCGAAGGCGGAAGTCTACTGGCGCGGGTCCTTCGAGGAAACGGGCAAAGAGAGTTATTTCTTCCCATTTGGAAAGTATTAGGGAGGGAAACCCCGAGGTTCTGTCTCTGAGATTCGGCCGAGGTCCCCCTCGGCTCTCGGTTCCTCTAATTCCCGAGGAGACTGCCGAGGAGCCTGGGACAGCCGAGATTCCGGCGCCTGAGGCTGCTGCTTCCGAGGTCCCTTCAACCGACGTCCCTCCTCAAAGTCCTACTGCGTCGCAGGCCCTCCTTGATGTAGTGGTAGAAGTACCTTCTGCCGAGGAGCGGCGCAAGCAGAAGGGCAAGGGCATTTCGACCGAGGAGGCCGAGGACTCCGAGGACGTTGTTGTCGAGGTCCCGCCAGGTTTGTTTCCAGACAAAGTGTACTTCCTTTGTTTTTTCTGGAATTGCCTTTGTCTCTGACCTGTTTCTCTTTTTCGCCCTGCAGGGGAGTTACTTACCCCGAACTGGGCGGCCGAACACGCGGAGGCGAGGGCCCGTCGCGACGCCAAAGTCCCGCAAGGGAAGATACCAAAGGAGCCTTTCTGGACATTCACGGAGGACATGAACTTGTACTCCGAGGACTGTCCTGAAATGGCGAAGCAGATTTCGAAGGGGGTGCTCACCGAGGCCTCCTTCAAGGCTATAGCGGCGGCCCATCCGGGGGATAACACCCTTGCCGCAAAGATCACCGAGCATGCTGCTCAGGTATATCCTTCACAGCTCTTCCCCTTCAATTTTTTCCTAAGTGTTTGGCTCTTACTGACCTTGCGTTTTATCTTCTTTGCAGCTGCTGGGGTACGCCGGCTTTCTCCGAGTTCGGGTAGCCAGGCAGACGGCATTCCGAGCTTCGGCCTTAGAGGCCCTAGAAAAGGCGAAAGCGACGTGCTCGGAATTGACCGCCAAGAACCAGCAGCTGGCAGATGCTGCGAAGGAGGAAGCTGCCACCCTTCGGGAGGAGTTCCGAAAGGAAAAGGAAAACTTGATGGCGGACTCCTCCCTGAAGATTGCCGACCTTCGTGATCATGTGGCGGGGCTGCGCGCTGCAAACCAAGACCTTCTCCAAGACAAGGCAAAAAATGAGAATATCATAGTCACGCTTTTGTCTGAGAAGAGCGCCCTTCAAGCCGAGGTCCAGTCTTTGAAGAAGGGGTCGAAGGGGGAGGAACAGATAAAGGTGCTGGAAGAGGAGATCGAGGATCTGAAGGACGAGCTTGACGACCTTGAGCTTAAGAAGAACAAGTCTGATCAAATGAACAAGGTCGCGTTCCAGGACGGCTTCTGCCTTGCTCGGCACCAGGTTCTCCAGAGGTTCCCAGATCTGGACCTCTCTTATCTAGAGGGTCTAAACATTCCTGGGGGACCTCGGTGGGAATGGTCCAAGGTTGAACATCTGAAACTTCCTCCTTCAATTCCAGCGCCAAAGGTGGTGGAAAAGGGCGGGCAAACGAGTGGCTCTCGGGACGCCGCGAACCCTTAGGCTATTTTAGGGCCCCTTTTCCTTCCCTTTTATTTTGTACTCCTTCTTCGGGCACTTCCTCTGTAAAGCAGCTTTGCTCTTTAATGAAGATTTTTTGGCTAAGTGTTTCTTCAAGTTTCTTTATTTCCATTGTCCCGAACACGTTCGCTCAAGAGACTTCGGAAAACCTGCGAACAAAGAAACTTTTTTACCTTCCCTTGGCCGAGCCTGTTTGCTCTAGAGGCTTTTTGGAAAGTCTGAAAAATTTGACTAAGTCTTTTTGCAGGCTTTTGTATTTCCAATTTTTCCCGAACATGATTGCTCAAGGGACTTCGGAAAACCTTTAGTCAAATTTTTGTTTTTCCAGTTGTCCCGAGCATGTTTGCTCAAGGGACTTCGGAAAACCTTTCGCGAGATTTTTCACTTCCCATTTTCCCGAGCACGTTCGCTCAAGGGAGTTCAGGAAATTATCTCTGCGCTGGCTATTTTCCCGGCGAGTACTTCTGCGAAATGGACTTTTTGTTTGTTTTCCAGCATGTTCTTGATGGCTCAAGGGACTTCGGAAAACTGCCTCTGCGAGATTTCTCCATCTTTTCCCGAGCGTGATGGCTCAAGGGACTTCGGAAAGTCATATCTACGCTTTATCATGGCGAGCATCTTCGCGGAATTCTGCTTTGCACAATTTTGGATACTTAAGAACTTTCCTTAAGAGCATTCTGTACTTACAATTCCTCCGCTTCATCTTAGGCGTAGAATTTTTTCAAGGCGTCTGAGTGCCAAGTATTTTTCAATTCTATGCCTTCGGCGTCGCCAAGTTTGTACACGCCTTTTCGTACTTCGGCGAGAACCAGATAAGGTCCTTCCCAGTTTGCGCGAAGTACTCCATGGGACGGCTTTCGGGGTGCAAAGTCAGCCTTTCGGAGAACGAGGTCTCCCTTCTTGATTTCTTTTGGCCTGGCCCGTAAGTTTACGGCCGCGGCCACTCTTTGCTGAAAAGCTTTTCTTCTCAGCTCGGCTATTTCTCTGTGTTCGCCGACGAGGTCGAGCTTGGTTCTGAGGCCGAGGTCGTTTCCACCTTCATCAAATATTTGCACCCGTATTGATGGTCTGACTATCTCGACTGGGATAATGGCCTCTGTCCCGAAGACTAGTGAAAAGGGAGTTTCCCCTGTGGCCCTTCGGGGCGTCGTTCGGTAGCTCCACAATACGCTTTGGAGTTCTCCTGGCCATTTCCCTTTTGCTTCTCCCAGTCTCTTTTTCAGGCCATCTTTTATGGTCCTGTTCGATACTTCCACCTGCCCGTTACTTTGGGGGTGAGCTACTGGGGCGAAGTGCATCTTTATTCCGAGGTCGCTGATAAATTCCTGGAATCCTTTGTCTATGAATTGGGATCCATTATCAGCTACTAGTACCCTCGGTATGCCAAATCTGCATACAATGTTCTTCCATACGAACTTCTGCACTTCTTTTGCCGAGATAGTTGCTAGTGGTTCTGCCTCCACCCACTTTGAGAAATAGTCCACTGCTACCACGCAGAATTTCACGCCTCCGGGTGCTGTGGGGAGTGGCCCAATAAGGTCTATACCCCAGACTGCGAAGGGCCAAGGATAGTCTGCCGAACTTACCATTTCCGAGGGTGTCCTCTGGATTTTTGCATGTCTCTGGCAACTACCGCACTTCCGGACGAACTGTCTTGCGTCCTTTCTCAGGGTAGGCCAGAAGTATCCTTGGCGGAGTATTACTGCTGCAAGGGCATCAGTTCCAATGTGTGAACCACACATGCCTTCGTGAACTTCTTCAAGGACCATTTCAGTATCCTCTTCATTCACACATCTTTGCAGCGGATTCGCATATCCCTGCCGGTATAACTCTTCGCCAATCAGGAAGAATCTTCCGGAGCGTCTTCGCAGTCTTGCAGCATCGCCGGGGTCTTCGGGGAGCAAATTCTCTGCGAGGTATCTTTTTATTGGGTCTTTCCACCCTGTTCCCGAGGTCGCCATGCTCATCACTGAGATGCTTGGATGGTCTAGCACCTCGGTATATGTTTTCGACTTCGCCAAGCAATCCGCCTCAGTGTTATTCCGCCGAGGTACATTTTCGATCCGTACGGCGTCAAACTCTTGGATGAGCTTTGCTACCAGCTCATGATATTTTGCCAAGATTGGGTCCTTCGCCCCATAATCTCCTGCCGTCTGCCGAACTACCAGCTGGGAATCGCTGTGAGCCTTTAAGTTTCTCACGCCAATCTTTCTGGCCAAGCGTAATCCCGCTATGAGGGCTTCATACTCAGCTACATTGTTGGTGACGTTGAAGCTGAACTTGATAGCCTTCATTACCTCCAGGCCTTCGGGGCCCCTGATAATTACTCCAGCTCCCTGGTGTTCGGACCCCGAGGCTCCGTCTACGTGCAAGGTCCATTCTGGCTCACCCTCTTTTGGATCTGAATGGCTCTCCTCAGTGGTGGGTATTTCGGCGATAAAATCTGCCAGTGCTTGAGCTTTTATGGCCTTCCGAGGCTCATACGTGATTTCGTGTTCGCCCAGCTCTATGCACCACTTGGAGAGCCTTCCCGAATGATCAACTCTCTTCATGACATCCCGTAGCGGCAGACTACTTCGGACGATGATGGGGTGAGCCTGAAAGTATGGTCGCAGCCTTCTCCCTGCAAGCACCAAGGCGTATATAGCTTTTTGAAGCAAAGGGTACCTGATTTTGGCGCCATGCAGGGACTTGCTGACATAGTAGACCGGCCATTGCTTTGGCCCTTCTTCTTTCATGAGGACCGAGCTCACAGCTTTTTCTGTGACGGCGAGGTACAGTACGAGGGGCTCTCCCTCCCGAGGTTGTCGCAGAGTCGGCAGGCTGGCCAAGTAGACTTTGAGTTCTTCCCAGGCTTTTTGGCAATCTTCATCCCAAGGATGATCATTTCTTCCGAGGTTGCCTTCCATTTTTGCTGCCTTTGTGAGGACTTTGAAGAAAGGTCGACACCTATCTCCGTACCTGGAAATAAATCTGCTCAGAGAGGTTATTCTTCCGGTGAGTCTCTGCACGTCTTTGACTGTGGCAGGAGTTCGGAACTCAAGCAGAGCCTTAATCTTCTCGGGGCTAGCATCGATGCCTCTTTTGGATACCATGTACCCAAGGAATTTTCCCGAGGTCACCCCGAAGATGCACTTCTTAGGATTAAGGCGGATCCCGAAGGCTCTAAGCTTTTGGAAGGTTTCCTCTAAATCTGCAACGTGGTAGCCAGGCAGCTTGCTCTTGACTATCATATCATCAACATACACCTCCATGTTTCTCCCCATTTGGTCTTTGAAGACCTTGTTCATCAGCCTCTGGTAGATGGCTCCTGCATTTTGGAGCCCGAAGGGCATCCTGATATAGCAATATGTTCCTCCCTCGGTGATGAAGGCAGTCTTCTCTTCATCTTCGGGGTCCATCCTTATTTGATGGTAGCCACTGAAGGCGTTTAGGAAACTAAGGAGCCCATATTCAGCAGTTGAATCTACCAGTTGATCTATTGGCGGCAGAGGGTATGAGTCTTTCGGGCAAGCATCGTTCAAGTTTCTGAAGTCGATGCACATCCGGAGTTTGCTGCTACCTTCTTTTGTGGCAATGACCACGTTGCTTAACCATTCGGGGTACTTGACCTCCCTGATAACTTCAGCATCTAGGAGACGCTGGACTTCGGTTTTGACAAAGTTGCTTTTGTGGGCTGAGATGCTCCGTTTCTTTTGCCGGACAGGTTTTGCTTCCGGGCTTACTTTGAGGCTATGCTGTATTATGCCAGGGTTTACTCCTGGCATATCTTTCGGCGAGTAGGCAAACAGATCTTTATTTTCCAGCAGAAAGGATACAAGATTTTCCCTGTCACCTTCGGCCAAGCTCTTCCCTATTCGGGTAGATTGACCTAGGACAAGCTCTATTGCTTCCGTTTCTGCTTTGGCGAGATCTTCTTCTTTGCCTTTTTCTTGCGCCTTTGCCTCCATCGTTTGCGCGAGGTTGCTTGCCGGAGCTTTTCGTGCTTTCACAAACACCTTTCTTACCTCGGCTTGGTCTATGAAGACCTCTGCATCTCCATCCTTGGTGGCGAATGTGACAGTCAAGTACTTCACATCAGGGCGAATGTGCAGGTTCCCCTGTGTCTGCCTTCCAAGGATGGCGTTGTACGAGGACGGGACGTCCATGACGATGAATCTCGCCATTGTTGAAGAGTACAACTCAGCTGCTCCGTTCACCGAAGTCCCTCTCATCATCAGTGGGAGATCGATCCATCCGAGGACGGGGAGTTCGGATGGTCCAACCCCAAAAGTGGGCGAGGTGACAGGCTTCAGTTCGCTGCTGGAGATGCCCAAGCTCGGCAGCAGGTGCGAGAATAGGACGTCAGCATTTGAGCCATCATCAAGCAACACTCTTTTGACGTCCCAGTTCCCTATTCTCGCCATAATCAGCAGCGGATCGTCGTGGGGGAAGACGACGGTGGAGCCATCTTTGCGAGCCAGCTTCTTTGATGGACTTTGATACTCCATGACTGCAATTTCTCTGGCTTTCCGCTTTCTTTCCGAGGATGGGAGCCCCGTGGTGATGGTTTGGATAACCCCTGAAGGAGGTGGAGGGCGCCTTTTTGGACTTCTATTTCTCCGCCTGTCGGAGTCGTAATCCTCGTCTTCGGCCCTTTCTTCCTCCTCTTTTCTTCTCTTTGGGGAAGGCATCCGCAGGTACTTCCGAAGTTGGCCTTGTTTTATCAGCGACTCTATGTACTTCTTCAGCTGGAAGCAGTCTTCGGTGTCATGACCGTGGTCGCGATGAAACTGGCAGAACTTCTTGGCATTCTTTTTGTTATCGGCGGTCATGGCCTTTGGCCGCCGAATCTGCGTCCCTTGCCTTTCCAGCGCCATAAGGATGCTGGTCCGTGTGGTGCTCAGGGGCGTGAAACTCTGAGGTTTCCTTCCCCGCATCCTCCGAGGTCGTCCTGCCTGTTCCGTCGGATGCCGAGCTTGTTGGTTGGACCCTTCGGCGCGGTGGTGATCGGACTTCGGCCCTGCCAATCTCAGCTCCTCGGCTGTCATGTGCTGTTCAGCCCTTCGGTAAAATTCTCCGAGGGTGTCCGGGGGGTCCTTTGAGAACTCGTAGAACAGCTGTGAGTCCCGCCGAAGGCCTCGTGTCATGGCAAGAATGCGGATTTCGGGCCGAAAGTCTGGGACACTCAGGGCTTCCCTGTTGAACCTTTCGACATAGTCTCGGATGGTCTCTCCGTTTCTCTGCTCTATGTCGAACATCTGCACAGGCATCTTCGCCGTCGGCCTGCTCCCAATGAATTGCTGCATGAAGGCCGTGGACAACTCCTGGAACTCAGTGATGGTCCCTGGAGGCAATGAATTGTACCACGCAGTTGCTGGCCCTGTGAGGGTGACTTCAAAGCATTTGCACATGGTAGCGTCATCAGCACCGTGCATTATCATGCTGCGCCTGTACTTCGTCAAGTGGGCCTGTGGATCTGTACGGCCATCATAAATTTCCAGGCGAGGTACTCTAAAGTTACCTGGCATAGCTGCCTCAACGACGGCCTGAATGAATGGGGAGTCATCTTCGCAGCATGTTCCAGAGAGTCTGGCCCAAACGGGTTTTCTGGCCACTTGTTTCTCCACTCTGTCCAGCCGTGCTAGTATCCTCTCCATAAGCACTGTGGCGCTAGGGCCTTCTTCAGGGAATGGAGATCGCCGGCGCCTCTTCGGGGAGCGAGTTCGGCGCTGAGGGGACAAGGACCTCGCCTCAGGCGACGAACTGCTTCGCTGTGAGACTCTCGGTCGCTTGGACCCGGTTTGTCCCACAGGCCGTTTCCCGAGGGCTATATCTTCTGTGGATGATTCTTCGCGAGGGTCTCCACTCCCCGAACTGCGATGTGTAGACTTGGGGCTTCTCTCCCGAGGGCGTGTCGGTGAGGGGGGTCTCTGGGCCCGTGCTTGCTGTGGCCACCTTCGGTCGATCTGCTGGGTCACTTCAGCAACGACCGAACGCTGAAAGTCCCTCAAGAAGCTCATGGTGACTACCAGAGGGCGGTCTTCCTCAGGCGCAGAAGTCCCTGGGAGTGTTTGCTCAGCAGCCGGTTGTGTCTCAGGCGCGGACGGGGACCTTGGGAGTCCCTTGTCCTTAGAACGCCGAGTCTCAACGACGGCGATCTCAGAGCGGGTTCCCACAGACGGCGCCAAATGATGGCCAGGGGCCTCATCGTTTAGAGTCATGATGACTGGAGGAGAGACTTCTGGGAGGAAGAACGCCTGGTGGATTGGATCGCCCAAAGGAGAGTGCCTGAAAGCTTAGAAACAAAGGGTTAGGAGGCCCCCGGAGTGTTTTTCCGGGGGGGGAGCCTCCGACGCCCAAGTCAGTGGTGGCTGAGAGAAAGGCAGAGAAAATAGCACAAAGGGCTAAGGAGTCTCGCCTGGTAATTTTCTCAGAGTGTGGGAGCAGTGTTTTTTCCAACCAGCCTCCTGCCAAGTATTAATTCCTGGTATTTATAGGAGTGCCTAGCCCGTTCAGATCACGACACGTGTTCGGTCGGATGTTCCTGAATTTCTGGGCGTAGGAGACAGATAGCTGGTAGCAGGTTGCCTTGAGCCATGTGCTGAGATGGGCCATGATGTGATTCTGATGGCGTCAGCGTGGCAGAGCGCCTTTTGAGGCGGATTGTGGCGTCTGTGAATGGATGTGTCAGAGGCTTCCTTAAATGCTTCCATAAATGCTCCTGCCGTACTCCCGAGGTCCCTGGGTGAGGTCGTCCTTTGGTACGGACAGAGCCTCTTCGGGAAACAAGCCCTCAGTTCGGGGGTTCCCAGTTTCAGGGAGTTCCGCCTTCGGGGATATCATGTTCGGCTCGCTATGTCTGGTGCCGCTTTTCCGAAGGCGATCTGTTCACAACCTTGGGGGGGCGAGTAGTGTCCTCGGGCTTTCCTGGCATGCCGGGCTCGGAGCTCTTCGGATATTTCTCGAGGTGCATGATCACACCTTTTCTCGGGTAGCGCCAGCTTCTTCTGGCCATTCTTGTGGCAGGGAGTTCGGCCAGATAGAGGCGATAGCGTTTGGCTATCAATGATAGGGGCCAAGGGTTCTACTGCCACCAATTTGGTCAAATAATCAACTACCGAGATGTAATATTTAACTTGCCTTAAAGCTGGAGAGAGTGCTTCTCTAACCCTCAAATAGAAAAGGGCTAGGGGTCCGCAACCAATGAGGCATTGAAGAAGGATAACCTTTGAACCCTTGAATTGAGCTGACAAGCGCTGTATTGCTTGATGAATTTTTTGGCATCTTCTCGGATTATGAGCCAAAAATATCCTTGTTGCAAGGTTTTGTGGGCCAGGGAGTTTCCGTGAATATGCCTTCCAAAATCTCCCTAGTGCATTTTTCATAGAACATCCTGTCCCACCTGGGGCATTGCGCATCGCTATAATAGAGAAATGTGTATAGTTCATTCTTGATGATAACAAACCTTTCAGCACAAATTCTGATCCTCATTTTATTTTTAGGTCTTCTATTTAGGGTCTCAGTCTCTAAGTAGAGTTTAATCGGCTTCCTCTAGTAATCTTCAAGGGCCACATATCTTATCTTGTGAATTGAGGCTTCTACAAGTTCTTATGTCAAGGCCTATTCCCAATCTTTCAAAAAGGCATCTATCCTTGTGTTCTGAGCTCACAGGATCTTATAAACCTGCATGTGGTCAAACATCCTTATCAAATCCTTTACTATTTTTAGGAATTTGTAAAGAGCAAGTTTTTTTGCCCTTACCATTCTAGTGACTTGGTTTACTACTAATTGTGAATCATTGTATATCTGTAGGCATCATCCCCCTCCTAACCAGTGATCAGTAGCCTTGCTAGGATGGCATCGTACTCATTGACCTTCTTTGTGATAGAAAACTAAAATTTGATTTTAAGAGCTGTTTCCATGACCAATGGTCATTTCAGTATGATTCCTGTTCCTCAATTCTTAGATCTTAATGCCCCATCAACATACATTTCCCAAAGTGGGGTCTTTTCCATGTCATTCCCCACTTGCTTCTGGTTGCATCATTTCAGTGACAAAGTCTATTAAGTCCTATGCTTTGATAGCTTGTCGGGGCTCCTAACTAATGTCAAGCTCCCCTAACTCAATACACGATTTCGCAAGTCTTCTGGGCTTATCTGGCTTTTGTAGTATATCTTATAATGGTAAATCTGTGCAGACAATAATGTAGTGCATCTGAAAGTATAAGATTTCGATAAGCCATGATGATGGCTAAGACAACTTTTGGAAGTATGGGGTATCTAGACTCCGCCCCTTGGAGTGTTTCACTGAGATAGTAGATAGGCCATTGCTCTACCCTATGTTCTCATAGATGGATAGCACTGTTACCACTTCAGCAAATGGGAAAATTAGAGTATAAAGGCATAATGGTTATAAACCATTATATAGCATGATTTTCCCCATAGTGAATGAAATGTGAGGGCTAAAGTGCATAACCTACACCTCCTTAAAAGATCCACACAATGGTTACTTGACCCTCAAGAAACCTTAAAGGATTGCTTGGTCAACAAGTAACCTGTGGACTTTATTGTAAGATTTCAAGACTTGGGTACTCAATTGTACAACTTTAAAAAAGAGGTTTTAGAGGGATTTGAATGATATGGAAGCAATTTTTTAGGCTAAATTGCATAAAGGAAACAAAGGCTATTATTCAAGAACATAGGACAACTAGGTTTACAATTGTTCATAAAAATAACTTAAGAATGAGATGATTTTTTACAAGAGTCAAAGATGGCCATTTCTAGCATTATCCTAGCCTTTTATTTCAAGATTCTAAGGTAAAAAAAAGTGGGCTAAAGATTAGCCAAAAATTCTTTGCTTAAGACATACTTATAGTGACCTAAATGAGGGTTAAGGTTAAACTAATCAAGTCAAGTAAAATATCTTGATTTCTTGCCATTTCTTGGCCATTTTCATCCCCCACTAGACACAACCTATTCTTTATCTCCTTCATAAGCTTCCATAGCCACCATATCTCAAACTCCTAAGAAATCACAAAGGAAGGCAATCGGATGCAACAAGAAAGAAAAAACCCCTAATTTTAGGGTTTATTATGGATCTATTGAATATTTTAGCCTTCACAGCTTAGGTAAGGGTTTTATCTAGGTTTCATAGCTATTTATTGTTCAATACTAATTCTCCAACATCCATGAAGCTAAGACCTTAAGCTTGGAAGAGAGCCAAGAGCTTGATGAACCAAGCTTAGGTTCAGGGGGAAATTGCACCTAGGGTTTCAGCCTTGTAGCTTTGGTGCTTTATTATGACAGTGAAATTAAGGGTTTCTAGAGCCCAAATTAGTACTAAATAAGACCAATTAACCTCCTAAGACCAAGCATTAGCTTGAGGAGGGCCGCCATTGTGATTACATAATGTTTATTTGATTGTGTATGAACTAACCCTAATGTGTTTATTGCTGCTAGCATTACATTTGTTTGTTGCTGTGTTGTCTGTGCACTTGAATGGCTATGTTTTTGTATTTGTACTATATTTTTCAGTTTAAGTGTCTTTTCATTTTAGGTATATGACTGGAGTTTAAAGATTTTATTGATAAGCCCTTACTAAGTTTTATTCAAGAAACTTACCCCCTTTGTGTCCATCTCAGGAGCACCTGAAAGAGAGCATCCAAACTAATAGCTTTCATTTTAATTTCTCTATGAAATTTCAGGTATGTCAACTTCCATATGTGTAGTTCTAAATTGGAAATTTTCATGATTTTTGGAGCACATCAGCTATTTTTAGTAATGGTACTTTCTGCTATACGCAGCAGCTAGTCCCTTCAAGTTTCTAAAGTGCTTACTACTTTTGAAGTTCTCCAAGAAGTTTAGTGTACGTATTAACTAAGTTATGGCATGTATGTAGTTTATAAATGCATGTAAATGAGTTGTGAATGCTGTATGTACATTGTGTGAATGATATATAGATCAATGGAGTGTAGTTTGAAGTGTGTGCAATTCTGTCCATGTTAGTTCTTATGGGCTGTTTTTGAAGAGTATGGTGTTTGATGCTTATGTAACTACTTAAAATCTAGGGGAATGGTTTTCTCATGTGTCCAAGACATCTATGGAACTGGCCATATTGGTTTTGTACCTGGAAATAAAGTGTATGAATTTTAAAAAATTTTGTATGGGCATTATGGTCACTAGTTGCTAAGATTTGGTACCCTGTGCTCTAATAGCCATAACTTTATGTACTTAATGCGTTTGGCTATGAAATTTTGACCACACTTAGAATGCTTCAAGATGAAGAATTTTGATTTTGAATCACTGCATTTGGTGCTCTGTAGCAAGAGTTATAGCATGTCAAATTTTCTTGATTTTGCTAAGTACTGTTTATATGGTCAATTTTACCCTGTTGCGTGTAAATCCATAGTGGCAATCTTAGATGGATTTAATGTATCAAACCTATTTCCATATCAATGTTTAAAGTATATTAAAGGGTTTTAAAACCTTTAGGGCATAGGAGGACATGGGTAAAATTTGACTTGGATACAATATAAAAGTTTTAACACATGAATAATGGGCAACAATAGCACCAAGTGTGCATATGATTGTACATGCACTTGGGGATTCTAGTCAAATTCTATATTGGCAAGGAATAAATAATTTGATTGTCATCATTACTTCCAAATGAAATTGTATGTGAATATGTATGTGATGGTTGGACTAATATATATATATTTGTATAAAGTCTAAGAGGGCCATTTGGATAAATATAGTAAGCATGTTTTGCTTGGCCTACATTACATGTATTGCTAGGACATGAGCTCACTAAATCTATTCACTATATAGAAGCACTCAGAGTGGTAACAAGCACTGACGTAGCCTTTGATTACAGCCAAATATAGTAAAAGAGGTTCCTGAGGATTTGGTTGTTTCAATGTGGGGAGGTGTCATAGGTAGCCCTTAATATGTTTGCAAGCTTCATCGCATTTTCTAGTCCATTAAAAAATTGCTTTTTTCTTAAGTATACGGAAGAAAGGTTTGCAACAATCTTTTAAATGCAACACAAATTGTCCTAGTGTTGTTAACCTTCTTACCAGCATCTAAATGTCCATTTTATTCTAAGGGTCAGGCATCATAAGGATAGCCCAGGAAACCATGTAGACTAGGAATTTTCTAGCCCCTACCCCGAAGGTGCACTTTCTATGATTGAGTCTCGTGTTGACTGGTGCATTCTCTGGAAGGTTTCATGAAGGTTGTCGAAGTAGTGTTCTATTGCTCAGCTTTTGATGATCATGTCATCTATGTAAACTTCTACTCCCTCTATCCCAATTTAGATGAAATGTTTTGTTTCACATGCATCCCAAGCAAAGTTAATTTTTGTCCTTTGTTTACCAAGTTTACCCTTACATCTATTGACCAACCTTACTTTTCGACCTCCTCACTTCTTTCCCCAACATTGGACCTCATCTTGTGTCGATCACTTCAATCACTGTCCATTGCATTGATGTCCATCTAATCATCATGTTGATTGCGTTGATCTCCGACCATCCATCACGTTGATCAGCCATCATCATGTCAGTCATGTTGATCTTTGTCCATTGTTACGTTAATCTTTGTTTGTCTACTTCACCTTAATTGTCCATCCGCTTCGTCCATTCTTGTAAATTTCCATTTGCTTTGTCTGTCTATCGAGTTAATTGAATCATTTTTTAATCACTTTTAATCACCTTTGATCGTATGGGTGATGGTGGCTATGATTTTACAGGGGAGGGAGCAAAGAGATAAGGAAGAGCATAGAGAAGAGGAGTGGGATCTCCATTCAACGGTACCACTGATATTGGGTTTTGTACACAATGGCCTTAATTGGGGCTTGGGATGACGAAATCGATCAATGTTTTTGTTTCATCTAGCTTTGATTTTGGGAACAAGGAGGATTGTTATGGATTTTGACCGAAAAAGAATTTAAGTTAAGGTTGAAAGGGTAAATTGATTGTTTAAAATATTTCAAAAGAAGAAATGTTTCAAGCTTTTTTGGATAACCTAAAAAGAAAAAGATTTCATCTAAATTGGGATGGAAGGAGTATATTTTTCCCCCACTATTCTATGAAGGCCCGGTTCATAAATGTCATAGGCCTTTACCCTAATCCCATCTACATCATATGGGACCCTAGGAACTTTATACTAATTCAATGTTAGGCCTATATTAATTGTCCCTTAGTGGGCTTGTTAATTGGTTAAATCTTAATGCAGTACTGTTTTATGTTATGCCTTACTATGGTTGTAGGTCAAAGACCACAAAATTAATATATGTATGTATATAAATGTATATCTATAGGTTACAGCTGGCCAGCATTTCAAAAAAATGCATGTGTATAAAGCATACAGTTATGCACTGTGGATCCACACAAGTTACTAGGGAACATGACCAATAATTCAATGGCATTTACCAGAAGCATAAGTTCTGATAGCCGGAGGGCTATCGCCCCCGAAGAACCTCACATGAGCGGGCCACTTCCGGTCGAACTAGACACGAAAATGCCCCTTCAAAGAGAGGACTACAGCACCCTCAGACAAGTCGGATAGGTGCTACCGCTTGGGAAACCCATGGGACCAACTTCGGTCAGAAGGAGTCACCACCTTTCCCAAAGGTGACCTCGCACCAACCTGACATGGCCAAAACCACCTCCATATACTCTCTGGGCCACCCTTGGGGCGCGCTCATGAAGTGCCACATCAGGTACCTAAGCCTGACCTCGGAAAAGTCCAACCGAAGGTGCCTCGTACAAACAGGGGACCCCCCTCCAGAGGAACTCACCTTCCCGAACGAGCTTTATACCTCAAAGGAGTTCGGTCCATTGAAAAGGCCATGTAGGGGTATGATGAAACAGCTGAGGAGTCTCTAACACACCATACTCATACAGCCCCCGACACGCTGCCCTTAGACACGCTCTGACATGCTACCCTTGTACTGCACTAGGCTCCCAGCCAAGCTGCCTATGGTCGGCTAGAAGCCCCCCCTCTCCCCGAAGGTACGGACCGTATCTGACCGAACACGTGTCATGATCTAGGCAGGTTGTGGGAAACGAGCTTCTCTTGTTCACCTCCCTATAAATATTCAGGAAATGCCCCAGGTAAGGGGATCCAGCTACAAGGAAAGATCTTCCCCCTCCCTACTTATCTTTGGTAACTTGGGCGTTGGAGACTCCTCCCCCGGAAAAACACTCTGGGCAGCTCCTAACCCTTGCCTTTCTGAGTCCTTTCAGTCCCTCTCCAAACGGGGGTTCCTCATCCAGTCGTTCGCCCACCGGAAGTTCCAACTACAGGCTCACCATGTTGCACAGCGATGATGTCGAAGGGCATCAAGTTCTATATACATATATACATCATCATAAGTGTTGTACATATACTAAACATCGAGAATCCTGTGATCTAATCCCACCTAAATTACACTGCTAAAAGAAGATCACTATAGTGTTCAGGTTACCCCAACTCATTGCCTCTGTGCAACAAAGGCTAATAAGTTAGTATTCCAAGTTATTAAGAACCTGCAAGAAAGGAACATAACAACAATATAGCGTAGTAATTGACTTATGTACACCTGGTATCAAAATACTAACAACCTTTCCTTCTATTGCTTGTTAGCCACAGATATACTAGTATATGCACACAAAACATATAAGGGATGTAAGAACCAAAGGTTTCCATTAAAGGTTATAAACCTACAAGAAAGCATTCATATAGGACCATGCACATTATCCATTAGATATTAATATATGCTTTATTCACTTAAGCTCAAAGCATAGTGCTAGGAACTTGTATTATTGGCTAATAATTATGGGAGTGGCTAATTCCCATAATTCCTTTACCCATTAGTCCTACAATTGATAGGTCCAACTTGTCCATGCAAATACTACTTTTAAAGCATTTTAGCATTTGCCAATATCTCTTATTTTATGTATAAGAGCTAACTATTTGCTGATATAGTGCATTTGTTAGCACTAGCAATGTAAGGTTTCATGAGTGGTTAAGGACATCTCCTTCTTAGGTCCACCTAAGCCTTAGCCCATCATGGTAACCTTAGGTGTCTTCGGTCCCTAAACCATTATACTCACCATAACTGGACCCTTTCAAGGTCCATGTTGCCTACACACACAAGCTCACCAATATACACAAATACACTTCATATGAGCTTTGTAGTTTGGTGTTATACCAAACTCAACCATATAAGCTTCTTAAATAGTCATCAAGACTCAAATCATATGCTTATTAAATTTATTAATAATTTAGCAACTCCATATACTAGTATCATAAGCAAATTTATTTAACACATAAGCATACAAATTAAATAACACTTACCTTAGATAACTTAGTTTGCAAGATTAAAGCACTTGGCTCTTTTTGTCTTGGTTTCAAGCCAAACTTAGGACCCCTTTTAGTAGCTTATGCCCAAGACCTATATTGATCATTTTGACACATAAATAGACCATATCGATGCCAATAATTAACAAATTCTCATATGGTTTAAGTGGCTAAATTAACTTTTACATTGGTCTCCATATATTCGGCCCCTTAACAATTTTTAGACCCAATGTTTTCCTTTTCTTGTTTGTTAGCCTTCTACAATTAGCAAATAAATTAAAAGTGACAATTTTACTTATTTCCTAGCCTTTTCGGTCCCAGTCTTCCCAATCAAACAAAATAGGAAGAAACAACAAGCCAATTCATTTCTTACCCCTTTCAACCAAGACCAATTTTCCTTGTTGCTTAAGTTATTTTTTGACACTTCGTATGCTTGATTTATCTAACAAGCACAAAAGGGAATCGATTTAAACAACACTTATAGTAGCCCCATAACTGAACTAAACCCAAAAAAATTTAGAGAAGTTTGGATTAGTTACTTACTTGTTAATTTGAGCTTAAACCATAGCTCATCATGTATCAAACTCAAGTTCTTCACCAATCTCTCTTGATTTTGATATTAATTTTACTTGGTTTTAGCTAGGCTGGAGCTTTACAGGTTCAGTCATGGTGGGGAGAAAGAACAGGTTCTAGTTATGAAAGAGGAATCAGGCTAGAGTTGGAAGAAAAACAAATGGATTTGTGAACCCCACCTCTTGGTATCTCAAGCCTAAGTTAACACACACCTGGTACCCCATTTGCTAGTTTTTCATACGTTTGGTCCTTATTTGTCATACTCTAGAAAATTATGGACCAAGGATAACATTGAGCCATGCCTCATTCCTTCACAAACTTAATTACATTCCTAGTCCTTGGCTTCCACGAACATGCAATTCAATTCCTATATCTCTAAGGATCACACTTAAACCACCTATGGGCAATCTAGTTAATCCACAATTTCATGATGATATAGTGGAGTAATGAACAACCATGATACCTCAAATTTAATATTTTCTCTTGTTCTATCCAACTCTACAATAAAAATGGGTCACTATATGAAATGACTAAAATGCCCTTCTTGGCCCAACTTGTTTTAAATGACCAATTTTACCTCTTTTAACCTACTAGACCATCTAATGTCGAGACTTGGGTTTCAAATAACTTATTCAAAGTGTTAATTTATTAAATTAACCAATTACCTGGTAATATGAGCTTCATGTAATTACCTTACCAATTAGACCTATAGCTTTAAAGTTTATCACAATGAGTCTCTAATAAGTCACCCCTGGCATCTATTGTTAATAGTATACTACCTCTCCGATCATGAAAGCCATCTTTTCTTCATCTTCTGGGTGCATATGAATTTGGTGGTAGCTACTGAAAGTATCCATAAAAGACAATATTCTAAACTCAATGGTGGCGTTAACCAGTTGGTATATAGAAGGTAATGGATACGGGTTCCTTGGGCAAACATCATTAAGATTAATGTAATCGATGTGCATGAGCCATTCACTATTTTCCTTTTTGACCAAGACAACATTTGCAAATCATTTGGGGTAATGCACCTCATGAATTTTGCTTGCCTTCAACAGCCTCTGCACCTTTTCTCTAATGAAATCTCACTTCTCAGGTGC